>QANZ01007483.1:12930-142057 GCA_003254925.1 Chamaecrista fasciculata
AAAACAAATGGTCTTTATAAACCCTTATTTTCACAGCAGTACAAATCTAATCTTTATAAACCCTTGTATTTCAAACATATTTTATGATAACCAAAATTAATTTATAACTATAACAAATATGTAGGAATAAAAAATACAATGTCACACCGTGATTAGTTTAGCATATAAAATTAAAAGTACAATATTAACATATTTTTGTTACCTTTTAATTATAAAATTTGTTAAAATTTATAGATAATAGTCTATATTTAATAAACTTGAAAATCAACTCAAAAGATATACAAATCTCATATATTTAATAAACAAAGTAATTTAAATTATGATTTTATTTTGGTGTATCATATAGAATGATAACCAAAATTAATTTATAAGTATAAGAAATATGTACATATATTTGTAAAAAATAATATGTCGCACCCTGATTAGTTTAGCATGTAAAAATAAAAGTACAATATTAACATAATTTTGTTACCTTTTAATTATAAAAATTGTTAAATTTATACATAATATTTTATATGACGTCCGCTTAATTCTTTGTTCGGTACACAATATCTTTCTGTTTTTACGTTTTAGTACACATGTAATGTTAAGATCTGAATCGTAATCGTTTATTAATTTTGCAAATTACGCTATGTCACCTAATTGTTATTTATCTAATATTTTTGTAGACATCATTTCCACTTCATAAATTTAAAGATCCTATCTGTAATATTTACCAAAATCTTTATGTAAATATATTTACCAAAATCTAAAGAACCACCCGTGGATTGACACGGGGTTAAAACTAGTTATATATAAATTGGTCTAAGTACTCTTAAACTAACGAAATCTTTATAATTTTTTTTTTTCGGTGCCCGTAGCATATTAGTTGATTTTCTTTAATAAATGAAAGTTGAGTCTTGAAATCCATTTAGCTGATCCCATATAGTGAGAAAAGGTTTGGATTGTTATTGTTGTTGTAAAGTTGAGTCTTGAAATCTTGTCAAACTTACCCACTCAATTAACATCTTAAACGACAGTCTTACATGGACTTCGAAGACAAAATACAGAGCCAATTCTGTACATGTTCTCTCCACTTTGCCCACCGCGTCCACCGTCTAGTAGCCCGATTACAGTTATAGAAAGCGACGACGACGCAGATTGTCAACGAGCTCCACGGAAACGCAGAAGAAAATAAACTCTCGGTTGACATTTTTTTTTTCTTCTGCACGATCGTTAAAAGAATCTTTAGTTCCGGACAACAAAAACAGACTAGAAAGAATATCATACAATTTACATGGTTGTTATGTACGACGCATAGTATAGAAAGAGGAAGAATGGGATTTAAGATAAAAAGGAAGTGAGAGTGGCAACTGGCAAGTGACATTGGCAACATACACTCCCGAATGAATAAAGAATGTTGGTGTAAAATGAAAAATGATGTTGAGATTGAGATTCATCGGCATATGTCATCGTTGTCCTTGCTCTTGGAAATATTCAATCACTGGGTTATTTCTGTCCCGTTGGCTCCATTCATCGCCACCAGTTGACGCTCTTCATGCTAAGGCTTTCAAGAATGCATCTCTTCAAACTTCAAACTCGGCTAATTTTCTTTTGAGTCTGTATGCAAAATCCAAGAATATGGTGGACGCCCACAAGCTGTTTGATGAAATTCCGTTGAAGGACACTCAATCATGGACCGTTCTTATATCAGGTTATGCTCGATCTGGCTCTTCACATATGGTCTTCGACCTTTTCAGAGACATGCTGGCAGCATCTGCTTGTCCGAATCAGTATACATTATCCAGTGTCTTCAAGTGTTGCTCAATTCGAAATAATCTTCGATTAGGTAAGGGAATCCATGGATGGATACTGCGTAATGGGATTGATGGAGATGTTGTGCTAGAGAACTCTATACTTGATCTTTATTTCAAATGCAGAGATTTTGAATATGCAAACAGATTATTTGAGTTGATGAAAGAGAGAGATATTGTGTCGTGGAATATAATGACTGGTGCTTATCTACGTGCAGGAGATGTGGAGAAATCTCTTGACATGTTCAGGAAATTGCCTTTCAAGGATGTTGTAAGTTGGAATACAATCATAGATGGAATGATGCAATGTGGTTATGAAACATATGCATTGGATCAACTCTATTATATGGTAGAAAGTGGGATTGAGCTATCCGCAGTGACATTCTCCATAGCTCTTACGTTAGCTTCTTCTTTATCCCTTTTGGAGTTAGGGAGACAAGTTCATGGGCGTGTCCTAAAATTTGGTATTAATGATGATGGTTTTATAAGGAGTTCACTTATAGAAATGTACTGCAAGTGTGGAAGAACAGACAATGCATCTCTTATTTTCAGAGAAATACCTCTGAATTTCATAAGAACGCAAAATTCTGGAGTGTCTTGCAATGAACCAGTGGCTGAAATAGTTTCATGGAGTTCAATGATTTCTGGCTATGTTTCAAGTGGCAATTATGAAGATGGTATAAAATATTTTAAGATTATGGTTCATGAACTGGTCACAGTTGATATTTTGACCATCACAAGCATTATTTCTGCTTGTGCTAACGCTGGAATTTTAGAATTTGGTCGGCAGATCCATGCCTACATTCTGAAAATTGGGCATAGAATAGATGCGTACGTGGGTTCGTCCCTAATTGATATGTATTCTAAATGTGGAAGCTTGAATGATGCGATCGTGATTTTTCAACAAACAAATTATCCAAGTGTTGTCTTGTGGACTTCAATGATATCTGGTTATGCCTTGCATGGTCAAGGCAGGGAAGCCATTTCTATTTTTAAAGAAATGCTCAACCGAGGCATTACACCGAACGAGGTTACCTTTTTAGGGGTTTTAAATGCATGCAGCCATTCAGGACTGATTGAAGAAGGCTATAGATATTTCAAGATGATGAAAGATGTGTATTTCATTGATCCTGGAACTGAACACTTTACTTGTATGGTTGATCTTTATGGTAGAGCAGGACGTTTAGTTGAGACAAAGGAATTCATCTTTGAGAATGGTATCTCTCACCTGAGTTCTGTATGGAAATCATTTTTATCGTCTTGTCGACTTCATAAAAATGCTGACATGGGAAAGTGGGTTTCTGAGATCCTTCTTAAAGTAGCACCATATGATGAAGGAACTTATATCTTGTCATCCAATATGTGTGCTGGTAATCGAAAATGGGATGAGGCTGCAAGAGTAAGGAATTTAATGCATCAGAGAGGTGTCAAGAAGCATCCTGGTCAATCTTGGATGCAACTGAAGGATCAAATCCACATATTTTTCATGGGAGATAGGTCTCACGCAAAACACAAGGAGATATATTCTTATCTAGATTCCTTAATTGGAAGATTGAAGGAAATTGGATACTCCCTTGACGTGGAACCAGTGATGCAAGATGTAGATGAAGAACAAGGGGAAGTGCTTATTGGCCATCACAGTGAAAAGCTTGCAGTCATCTTTGGAATCATTAGCACTGCCCCTAATACTCCAATTCGAATCATGAAGAACCTCCGGATATGTACTGATTGTCATAACTTCATCAAATATACTTCTCGTCTTCTTGAACGGGAAATAGTTGTGAGAGACATTCATAGGTTTCATCATTTTAAGCACGGTTATTGCTCATGTGGAGATTATTGGTGACCGAAGGTAAAACATCCTGTGTGGAGATTATTGCTCATGTGGAGATTATTGGTGACCGAAGGTAAAACATCCTGTGTATAACTTTCTCTATATCTCTCTCTCTCTATCTTTTGTCGCTACCATCGGTACAACAGTAATTAATCTCTTCACTAGCTTGCAAGTACTCTGATGGGTGGGGATAAGTAGCCTGAAGATATAAGGTTGTTCCATACCTTAAGTCAGGATTAGAACCCCTGGTCTTTGGTTATTGTATAACTTTCTCAAAAAGTATAGCACTGTATTCAAGAATCATTGAGCCCTGTAGCAGCAAGGGGAGTTACAGCAAATCTTATAAATTATTGCTTTAGATATCAGGTAATTTTTATAGTATATATCTTCCTGCTTTAGATAGCTTTGTAATTTATTATTAGAAAACTGCTTCAGTTATCAGATGTTGAACTGACCAATCGTTTCAATCCCGCTATCATCTGTAATGTTTTACCTTCTGTATGTGTTTCCAAACTTCAAAATTTCTAACTATCAATGGAGTAGTATCAAATCAGATGAAAGTGCTGATATTAATCTCCATTAGATAATTTCTTCTCAAAATGCTGCGGGCATGCGTACGTTGCTTTACTAGTGAATTTTTTGTTGCAAAATAAATATAGATGGTTTGAGTTCAGAATTTGTGAAATTTCTCCAAATGAGAATAATTGAAATAAAATCATTAGTGAAAATATGATGTGCACATGTTATCATATCTGTTAGTTTCATCCTTAATTTTGTTTTAAAATTTATACTAAAGCTTCAGGTAACCATGTACGAATGCTGCGTTTAAGAACTATTATCTTATTTGTTGAAAACTGCAGATTGACGATGAGAAGGATGAAACTTCAGTAGCAAGCATGCTTCTTTGGTGTATATCAAAATTTGGGTTGTCTGCAAATCATTGAAATTGAGATCATTAGATCACAATGAGTTATGAATTACTACCCTTGTTAAAGCAGTTTCTGACGGTTTTGATTATCACAATAAGTTGGAAATTTTTTGAGCTACCTCAGTGAGTCAATCAACAAGCTTTTTGCCACATAGTCAATACAATGGTCTGGCAATGGCTTCAAAGGTAATTAATCAGTCATTCACTTTTTCTTTAAACCATATTAGATTATCTACATTGAGCAGAAGGAATTTGATTGGAAATTAAATCCTTTTAATCTATTCATCATGCGCGAATTATTGTGTTGTGACACAGGATGTCACTCACCTAATCATTTTGATACTCAAGCTCATGTGAATTGATTTCTTCTGACATTCTGCACAAACGTTCTACCGAGCTCTTCAATTTTCGTTCAGCTACATGTGTAAGCTTTTCTGCCAATCCGTATTCTTTAGATTAAAGGATTGGGTAATATTATATTAAAATGTTGTGCTCGTTAGGTAAAATAGCCAAAGAATTATCTCAAGACCCATGCTTCTAGCTCAAATCTTGAACATTCTCACAGGGATATCTATATTTCAACATTGAAGTAATGTATAAATAGAGTGTTATCACCCGAGGTCGCTTAAGGAAGGTCTCGAGTTTGAAAAGTTGAGTGTGAAAACTTTTGAGTGCAGTTATTTCTGTCAAGAGACTTTCACACCATCAAGTGCACAACACGAGTCGAGTTTGAATTAATCGGGACAAGACTTTGGAGACTAGGCGGGCAACCCAAGAAAAAAAAGTGTTATGACTTGAATTATGAGTTGCTAGACTTGAAAGATTGATAAAAATAGATAAAGGACCAAATTAGATTAATTAGCTCACCGAGCTAGCTTGAGTTAGCGAGGCAGTAATTTTGATGGAAGGAAGGTGGTAAGTGGTAACCCAACAAAACCATTTTTCTGTTCTTACAATCAATGATGTCTTTCTTCTTTATATGCAAGAAATATCATATTTAGTCTACATCGAAGTATCCGCATCGCCAGGATGTGGAGGTGCACTTGAAAGTTCGCTTGAGATGCACTACTGGTAGTTAGAGTCCAAAACAAGTAAACAAAAGAGAAAAATGAACATAAATATATATATATAAAGACTAAACTGAGACACTCAGAGATACGAAGAATTAAATAGGAATAGGATGCTTATTGTACAAGTGAGGTAAGTGAAGGAAAAGGAGTGGAAAATGATATCACTTACCTTAGTCGACATAGGGTTTTAGCCAGCACTATTCATCTTTTTCTAAGGTGGTGTTCGTTACTGACATATACGTGAATCGATGTATGGTTATTCAATTAGGTTAAACTCGTCCATTTGTTGACGTTGATGACTCATATATAAAAATTTAATATTTATTGATTAATTAATTAGCAACTAGTGACTCCTCATAAGTGTCATAACTCATAACATATATATCACCCACCAAACGGTTTTATATGTAACATGACTTTTCATACGTAACATAATTGTGTCTTCATAGTCAAGGCATTATCTTGTTAGTATCATAATATAGGATGAAAGAATGCTATATAGCTAACCTATTCTACAATTCTCCCAATTCAACCGACTCTCTTTCTCTCTCTCTCTCTCTTTCTGTCTTTCCTGGAATTTCTATTTCTCTCGGATCTTGTACTTGTTATTTTGTTAGCTAGCTCTTTGTTTTCCTCATCTTTCTATCTATCATCATCATACCCTGCATCTTCTAAAATGAGAGACAGAATGGAAAGGCTCGTCATTCTTCCCTTCTCTGTTGGCTGTATTTCTGAAGCTAGCGTTGCGGTAGGTATCCCACAGCCTCAGCCTCAGCCAAGAAGGTCAAGAACAGACACTAACTCACCTGCACCAACTACTGCAACAAGTATAGCCGTGATCTCTAGTTTTCTTTCTATCTATATATCTATCTATCTTGTTTTAGATATTAAAGTCCATGCATGTGTATGTATAGTTTCATGGGTAATTATATTATAACAATTTACATTTTAATTAATAATTAACAGAAGGATGTAAAGAAGAGGAGGAAGAGCCAGAGAGCTTGTCTAGTGAAAGCATGAAGAACTCAATGAGGCTGCTTGATGTTCCCAAGGCCAACATATCCACAGGGCTAAATAGGTTGTTCAAGGGCTTCAAGAACTTGTCTCAAATCTTTGGTGAGTGCTTGTTAATTAGTTATTTGGTGTTTATTAGAACTTGTCGTACATACATAACATATTATGGCTTCTTTTTTTCTGGCAATTGATTCATATATGTATACTATGTATATGTAAATATACATGACGAATGAATTTGCAGGGGAGAAAGAGGATGAGTTTGAAGATGAAGAAGAAATGGAAATGGAAATTGGGTGTCCAACAGATGTGCAGCATGTGACACATATTGGTTGGGATGGTACTTCAACTGCAACTGCAACAACAGCCATTAATCCAAATCCTATGCAAGGATGGGATCATCTTCTCTCTCTTGCTTCCTTCTCTGATCTCCAAAACTTCCTACAACCAAATTCTCAACCTCAACCTCAAGCTGAAGCTGAAGCTAAAGCATCATCACCATCTCCCCATCCCCTTCATCAATTAATGTAATTAATCGCTGATCCAGATCAATGGATTCATGGCATTTCGTTTGCAATTCATGTTGGTACAATAATAAAGCCCAGTCTAGCATATATACATGCATGTATTTAAATGTAAAAACCAGTGTTACGTTCCATCAGTTTGTAATTCTATATATTATATATTCGTTTCTTTCGACTGTTCAAGAATTTTTTGAAAAAACTTGATAGGTAAAAGCACCCATTTTGTCCCCAAATTTTACATCTGCTATCAATTTCTTCCATAATCTTTTTTTTTTGTCAATTTCATCCCCAATCTGTCACATTTTGATCAATTTTATCCTTTGCTCTTACTTTAGCCAAATATTAACGACATAATCTATGTGACTAACGATATATAATGTAAAATTGTTAGAAAAAGAAACTTAAATTCTAATCAGATTGAAAAAACAGAATGCAATATGTCGTTAATTTTATTAAAAGAAGTTAGTTAAAAGATAAAATTGATGAAAATATAAAAGATTATGGACAAAATTGAATGCAAAAAAAATTGAGGACGAAATTGACTGTTGGTGTAAAGTTTGATGACGAAATTATTAGTTATCGCCAGCTTGATAATATCGTATATAGATGGTGTGGTAGTGGGAAAGAGGAGATACAGTATACGAATTGATGGATGGGAGTAAGTAACAAAAGTTGATGATAATTAAAATATAACATGTACATGAACACTTGAAAAGAAAAGAAATCACTTGAAGAAGTAAGGAAGGTTTAAGACGTAAAGGAGGAAATAGGCCCAAATGACACCGGAGATGCCTCCGAAGAAGAAGCCGCCGGTGAACTTAGCCCAGCCGTCGGCGGTTTGCAACTGATCGGGCTCCTTTTTCCGGCCGGTGAGTGTGAGTGAGGGAGCGATGGAGGGTTCGCCTTCTTTGAAAGAAGCGATGCCGTAGATGGTGAGGCAGAGGCTGAGGATCACGACGAGGCCCGCCGCCGCCAGAGATCCGGCGCCGCCGGCGTATTCGGTGTTTCTCAGTGGGCCGGCCTTCACGAATGGGCCCACCAGAAGAAACCCGTGGGCTAAGCCAACCTCCACGCCTCGAAGCAGAGGATTCACCGCCGTCCGATACGCCGGCAGGTTCGATAGGTACCATGCGACCAGTGGGCTCGATGTCACCGGAGTTTCCAGACTTCCGATGAATGGGTCTCCGTTTATGGGCTGAATCACCTGGAACGTTGGCTGCATACAGGATGTCCAAGAAATTAAAACAAATGCAGTTGGGAATAAAAATGAAGGAAAAAAAAGGGTCAAAAGTTCGTTTTGGTACTCAATTATAAAATAAACTCTGTTTTAATCCTTGAACTTTTCCAAACTATGATTTTACTCATTCGATTTACAATTAGTTTAAAACATAATTCTATTTGATTTTTTTTTGTTATTCAAAGTATCCTCTAGCCCAACAGGCTATTGAAGAGTCTCGCAAATTAATTGTTACATGCAGAAAGCGGGCACCTAATTAAGAGACATAGTGAGTTAATCACTAGACCAAGCAAGCTTGGTTTAAATCTATTTGATTTTAAACCATAATTGTATGTGACTTTACACAACTGTCCTTACATATGATTCTTAACAAGCTAGTTAGTAAAAAAAAAATTAACTAGGAATTTGTGATCAAGAATAAAGAATTTTCTTCCACCAACAAATTGTTATTCAACTGTTATAGTATAAGTTGATTCTTTTCTCGACTGTTATTCGACACATATCCTCCATCTTTTTGAACTTGAAGGTATTAATGCGATCTAATTAACAAGTAACAACACACATTTACATTTAGGCATTTAAATGTATAAGTATATATGAACATACCTTTTCAGATTGGACGGCCTTGACTGTGAAGGTTCTTACGTGATGAGTGGTGGGTCTGAGCTTAAGCCTGAGAGGAGAAGATCCACACAAGCCCTTGGGTTTTTGGAGAGACGTGAAGCTTGATTTCAGCTGCTGGCTCGCCATTGGGGAACTTGTTGCCATTCTTCTCTCTCACTTTCTATGATCTAAAACTATGCTTCTATTTCTAATTACAGCAATGAAGTGAGAAATGAGGAATGAGATATGAGAATGAAGCCACTCTAATGTATTCCTTCTTCAACACTTGAAAATTGTGGCTCTCGAATCCCCTCTTCTCTCATTGGTGGAAATCCCCCTTACAACCTTATCCCTTTATCCACTTTTAATTTCATCCTTCTTTCTATCATCCATGATTCTGATTCGTGATCTTTTCCCTTTTTTTTTTGGATATTTTTTTACTCTCTCTCATGCCAATCCGCAGGCCCAACGATGTCTCACTCTCACCTCATGAAAGCCCATTCATTCAACAGCTCAACTGGCCCAAATTAACATTCCTCCTAATACTAACGCTGACCGCATCTTAAAATAAGCTTGTGTGTGTAGTCATCTGTATAATTAGCATAGGAGTAAACTATCAAATTGGTCCCTGGATTATTGGCTCGCTGACATATTGGTCCCTGAATTTAGGAAATTGACAAATAGGTCCCCGAATTTTTCTAACGAGTCAAATAGGTCCCCAAATTTTTCTAACGTTAGTCAAATAGGTCCCCGAATAACATGCACAGAAGGACCTATTTGATAAATGTTAGAAAAATTCAGGGACCTATTTGACTCGTTAAAAAAATCCGGGGACCTATTTGTCAATTTCCTAAATTCGGGGACCAATCTGTCAGCGAGTCAATAATCCAGGGACCAATTTAGTAGTTTACTCACTAGCATAGTGAAAAAAACCGAACTGGCCATTAACTCGGTGGAAGACTTGGGTCACTGGTTCAATGGTTCAACCGGTTGAGCTGATTTACTTAAAAAATACATTTTCAAATATACATATTCATGAAATGCACATTAATATCTAACAATAATTTAAATATAAAGTAAAAATTAAACACTTTGGTACCCTTTGGAGCTATTTTGTAATTTTAATCATAACAGGTTTTGTAAAAATTATATATTGACCCCAAATTTTTTTTAAAGTTTTCATTTTAGTCCCTAGATAATATGTATCTACTACCTAAGGACTAATTTGTAATTTTTTAAAAAAATTTTGGGGTCAATATGTAATTTTTGCAAAATTTGTCAGGTCAAATCTGTTCACGGTTCACCGGTGGGTAAACTGCAGAACGAATTTTGGCCTTGTTTCGGACTGGTCTGGTGTCCGGTTCGCCAGTTGAACTGCCCGGTCCGGTTCGGTTTTTCACTATGATAATTAGGGGTGTTCAAAACCAAACCGAACCGAAGCAAAACTTAACTAAACCAATTCATGAGTGGTTTGGTTTGGTTAAAAATGGATAGTTTGATTCGGTTAACAATTTGAATATGCAATTAACCGAACCGACCGTTAGTATTTATATATATAGCTTTTTTCACTTATATTGTGTTATATGTAATTACATTTATTGAAAAAATATTATTTTTTTATTAATCATTTGATTTTATCATATTTTTTATTATGTTATCTTATTGAATCAAGAAATTTATTTACTTCAGACAACAATTAACTATTATTCTTCGTCATACAATTTTATCCTCTCAAATCTCTAACGTTGCTTATCATTTTTTTTAATCTATTCTATAATACTATTTTTTATCTTTCTAATTTTATAATTAATTAATAAGATAACTAATAAACTTCTTAACCACTCAAACTGCCTGATTTTTGGTTTGGTTAAACAAAATATTTTTAACAACTTGATTAAGAATTACTTTAAACCGATGTGAGTAGTTCGATTAAAAATCTTGTTCAAAATCGCTCAAACCGTCCAACGAACACCTCCTATCTATAATTGTCTATTATTAAAGCACACTCAATTACTCAAACAACGATTTGTTAGTTTGTTAGATACACCAGAAGGTGTTGAATGATGAATATGTGAAGTTCAAATTTACTTTTCACATCCTTCTTAATGCTTCACAATGTGCAATAAAATCGACATGTGGGATTTCTTCTTTTAATCAGACGGCCTAACAAGAAATTATACGATTGCATGAAATGAAGAAGATTTTTGTTTGATGCTTGTTACTCAGGTTGGCCTTCCTCTCAGCTTGTCCATATATGGGACCTAATTAATGATTGTTGCCTTGTCTTGAGTTATTATAACAACCTCGTTTGGTTCTTGCTTGGTTTTTAATTACGTGTAATTATAGGCTTTCTTGATTAGATATTGAAATTACACTCTTCATCTTTATCTTATTAATCTTAGTAGCTCTTGACCCGTGCATTGGGATGTTTATATTTCACAGTATAATTTTTTTAAATATGTATACAAAAATTGTTAGATAGATAAAAAAATATATATAATATATAAGAAACATATTATATTTTTTTAAAGTATAATTTATGCCAAAGCCTCAATTTGGTTCTTAATATTTTCTAGGAGTTTCATTTTGATTCTTAATAATTTTTAACGATTGATTTCTAATTACTGAATTTGGTCATGTTTCTCTCGTTTTAAGTCTGAATAGTCTCAAACAATTGATCCTTAATATTTTTTAATTTTTTTTTCTTGTTACATTCGAATTTGAAAATAAGTGAGATATGATTATATTTAATAGTTAGGAATCAAAATAAAACTTTTGGAAAAACATTAATAATCAAAATGGAACATGAAAAATATTAAGGAGTAAAATGAAATTTAGTGTAAATATTATGGACCAAAATAAGATTTTGATATATAATTCAATATATTAATAACATCCTAATATTATTAAAATAGTATTGAATATAAAACAAAAAAAATAGTATTGAATATAAAAAATACTTTTTTATAATATGGTAAATTATATACTATATCACATATGGTGTATATAAATATTTATGATAAAAAATATAGGGACCAAATAGTTGAAAATGTAAAAAAGGAGGGACCAAATAGTAGGTTTCCTCAAAGAAAAAAGGAACAGGATCCCCTACGGTATGCTCAAGTTTGTGTAGGTGACGTGTCTCAATTTCAGTCGTCAACTGTATCAATGATTTCGGCGGCCAATATTTCAACAACCTCACATCCATCAATATATTATTGGCTTCTGGATTATCAGCCCTAGCCCCTAGCCTATATTTGACATCTTCATCAATTTTCCCCAATCCTCTTGTCTTGGCATCGTAGTTAAGCTAGGGTTTTCGACTTTCGTGTCTTCTAGGGTTTACCTTCAAATCAATATCGAAATCAAAATCTTGTTCTGATAATAATCTCGTACACCGTTTCTACTACCATGACGGGAAAGGCGAAACCCAAGAAGCACACGGCGAAGGAGATTGCTGCCAAGGTTGACGCCGCCACCACCAATAGAGGCGGAGGAAAAGCCGGTCAAGCTGACCGATCTGGTTCGGAAAAGGGCGGTCACGCCAAATTCGAGTGTCCTCACTGCAAGATCACTTGCCCTGATGTCAAGTCTATGCAGATTCATCACGACGCTCGTCATCCCAAGATCCCCTTCGAGGAATCCAATCTTATCAATCTCCATGCTAACCGCGTCCCTGAATCTTCCAAGCCTCGCCCTGGTGTTCGCGGTAGCTTGAAGAAGTGAATTGAATGAAACCTTAATTTTATCACTGGGTCCTTGATGGATTTGCTTCTTGAAGTTCTTGTTATTCTGCCTTTGCCTAGTTTTTCTTGTTCTTCGGTTTGAATTGCCTTGTCTTGATAGGGTCATCTCTCATATATTGTTTCCATAATAGCGATGATGATGATGATGATGATGACGATGACCATTATCTGTTGTTGACAATGGAACTATCTTGGAATTGGAAATTACATTTGGCGAAATTCTCTGATGTCTGTATAATTCATGTTAGCGGAAGACTCTATTCTCCGTCTTGCTTTTGATCGTTAGACTCATGTTGGTAACTTATTTTAATATTTAACTTACCCATTGAGTGAATTAGCACGTGGCTTCAAGTATCTTGAATTGAATACTCTGGTTTTAATAAAGAGGAAGAGTAATATAGAACCAAGAAGATTACTTGCTTGACTGATTGCGAGTTTATCTTCTAACGCAAATGAAATCCTTGTGGGATTATTTTCTTATGAAAATAATATGAGATTAAATAACTGCTAATATGAGATTGATAGATATGAAAAACTGTTCTTTTTTGTCACTTTCTTATGGAAGTAGCCCCCTTTATAAACCCTGTATCCTTTCCATCATGTCTTAGTATGATACATGTTTATGCTGGCCAAGCTCAGTCATGTCAATAGAAGGAGCGAATTGTTGCTTCTGATATTAGTATTACCCCAATGAAATTCAAATCCTCTCACCATGGAAATGGCGCAGGTGGATATCCTATATATCCTGATATTGGTTCGAAAGGATCTTCAACAGCTGTAGTATCATTCTAATGCTGTGTTTCTTGAACAATGTTAAATCTTGGTTAGTTTTGATATTGAGAACTGTATTGATAAACTATTTGTAAGCCAGTGGATCGAAATTAATGTGGATGGTTTGTTTTGGTTGGCATTAGAATATTGTTCTACTTAATTGTCTAGGGTTATAGACATCCATACTGAATAAAATCGATTGAAGTTACTGTGGAGGTCTTTGTTCTTTCTTATGGTATTCGCGTTGGGTTAGCTTTGGTCACAGTGGATAACCTTGGTAATACTGTTAACTTAGAATGATTTCTTTATGATTATAAATGTTATTATTTTGTATAATTGGAGTTTGATGTGTTGTGTGAAGTAAACAAGTGTCGTCACAAGCCTTTACTATTACAAAATCGAGCCAAAGTGAATGCAGTGATATTAATGGTAACAAATAAGCACCAATGGTCAGTATGTAATGTTTCATTGATCATTTTGGCATTGCTCAATGCCATACTGCGTGTCTTGTTCCACCATTATTCTTTCATCAAAGGAGTGATGGTTAAAGTACCAGAACAATATGGTAAAGTATAGAAACTGCCATGGCTAGCATGAGCATCCAATCAATTTGGTTATAATTCTGAAAGGCTCTTGCAAATGAGCAGCTGAATGGTTTTCCAAATGGACCCCTGAGCATCACAATTTTAACTCTAGACTCTAGAGTACAAGGGAGAAGAGAGTGAAATACTAGTTACGATTTGTTGACCAAAAAAAAAAATCGAAATACTAGTTACGTTTTGAGGACAAATACTGCTTAATTTAATATTCATGATTTAATAACATAATGACAGTCACAGCTGATCTGTCAGTCGAAAAATATATGATCAATTTATAAGAAGATACTTAATTGAAAGTGACACATTGATTTCTATATAATTTAGCCTGCCCCTCACAACAGCTTGCTAGCTGACTAACCATGTATGATGTAGTTTGGCAAAAAGAAAAAGAAAAAAAAACTATGATAATAACGTCCCTTTTTGGAATTCTACTTACACGGCATTCATTGAAGGGTGCATATTAAGAGCAAATTTTATCACGGAATACCTTTCTAGGCCTGATCACTGCTTAGGAATTTTCTTTCGGATGTCCAAAAGTGTTCATGGCTCTCCTTTTATAGGATTGTATCACACATAAGCAGAGGAATCCATAGTGGAAGAAGCTATTTCAGTGAACCAAGATAATTGTAACCTTAATAAAATTCTTCTCAATCAGAATGCATTTTCCATAATTATGCTACTGAAGCATGAAACCCACATCTAATCCTTACTATGATTTAATAACAGATTTTGCACTAGAGATGCACAAAAGAAAGCAACAGCTATTGCTACAAAATTAATCAATTAAAATGAGGAAAACAAAAGATTGTCGATAGGACGGTGGCAATACAATTTAGTAATTTAAACTTGTTTTAAAGAATTTAACTTGTAGAAATAAAATGACTAAAATATATTGATCTTTCAAATATTAAAGAATATAAACTGAACTTTTAAAGATTGAATTACTAACTCGTATATCTTTTAAAGACAAATTTATATGTTTACTCAATTGTCATGACAACACCTAAAGTTGGCCATTAGTCCAACCTACTTTCATTAGTCATTATTACTCATTACAGTACAAATTTGTATGAAATTGAAAACTGGCACAAGAACACAAATAGTGGCAGAACTAGAATAACAAAGAGGATGGTGCCTCATAAGTCATAACTCATTAAGCATAAACATTGAGGAATTGAAAATTAGACAGATAGCTCAGTTCTAGAGATGAGAATTCCATCAGTGTCAGCATAAAGCCATTCCCCGTCAGAGATCCTTGTACCTGCAATAGTTATAGGAACATGCTTTTCTCCCATGCCTTTCTTACTGGCTTTCATTGGATGTGAAGCCACAGCTCTCACCCCAATATCACAACCATTAATCTCATCCACATCCCTTATACATCCATTCACAACTATGCCTGCCCATCCATTGTTTTGTGCTTGTACCACAGGGTTCCCTCCCAATATTGCACACCTTAGACTCCCACCTCCATCAACAACCAGAACTCTTCCATTACCTTTCTCTTCAAGAAGCTCGCGGACCAACACGTTGTCTTCGAATACCTTCAGCGTAACTATAGGCCCGGAAAACACCTGCCGACGACCATATATCTGAAATATTGGCTGAAGGGCTCTAAGCTCCCCACTCAGAATTAACTGTGGGTTTGCATCACATACTTCTGCAGTAGTGACCAAGGCCATTGGCTCCAATCACCTGAGTAGTAAATAAATGGAAAAAGCATAGATAAAATTTCATATATCTTTACTATAAGATTCTCAAATAAACATATGATATGTGACAAAAATTTTGGGCATGACCAATCATGGAAGAAAAAGAATATTAAACACACTTTTTTACATGACTAATAATAAGAGAGATAATGTAAATCAAGTTTATGATTGAAGGAACCTTATAACAAAGATATAAGGAGCTTTACCTCATTTTTTTCCTAAATTAATAAATCACACATATTTCCACTTGGATTCAAGAATAAGTAATAACTATGTCCCATTTTGCAAATGAAACTGAAGAAGTCCGGTGCATGGCTTTGTACTCATACATTGTCCAATGAAAATAAAACATGCAGAGAGTAACTAGATTATTTTTTCTCAACTCAATATTCCATGATTGAAAAGCTTTTAAATTTTTTATTGACATTCCTGATAGAAAAATATTAAGAAATGAACTCAAGTTTAGTCCCAAGTATTATAGTAGAAAATACATATAGATATGCTTTGAAGGCATGAATGATCTGACATCTCTAATAAATTCTATCAGACATAAGAAGTAAACAAATTTTATTCAAGGATAAACTTGGTGTCCTGATTTGGAGTCAATTTCTTCATTGCATTCCCAGCTCATTGACATGGGACTTTATCTACTAAAGACTAGTCAACATACTTAACAGTTATCTATAAATAAAACGTGACTCTAAAGCAGACAAGATTGCTTCGATGATAACGAAGGAAGTTAAGATAAGCCTGGAGAACAATATCAAACCAATAATACGATATTCAAGTTTGGCATGGAAAAAGAGCAGGGTTATTCAAATTTCAAACAGAAGTTGGTTAAAAATGAATCTGAATCAAACAATCGATTAAGTATAAACATATAAAGGCAGATAGACACTAGGAAGTAGAGATTATCAAGTAATAATTTACCCAAATAACAAATGGAAAACGCAGCATCAAACCAGAACTAAAAGAAGGGCCAGTGAAACTGTGAAGAGATAAAAAAAATTAACGCATTCGGTGAGGGAAGGAAGTCAAAATTTTAACATGGATGGATTGATTCAACCAATAAATACAAAAAGAAGACACCGATCTAGTTGAAACAATTTATTTATTTTACAGTTTCTTCAAAGCACAGCCCATATATCAAATTTCACTAAAGAGGGTCATTCCAATATTGGAAATGCATCAAGTCAGACTTTTTAGCAAAGTTAATGCGTTAGCTAGTAAGAGAACAAAGGCTTACCGATGAATGAATAAAATAGATCTGGTAGCAGAAGAAAAGAAAGATGAAGATGAAAAGAGGACTTCAAAATTTCTGCACCCACCAGATGGGATTAGGAGGTAGAAAGAGAAAAACGATTGAGGGGTCGCCAATAGCAATAAGCAAGGAAGCAAATCTGGGCGAAAGCGTTAGAGATTCGATCCTTGAGAGTTGAGAGGTAAAGGACTAAAGACTTTTTGTACTCTTTACTAAATCGCTAGTCACAGACTCACAGTTAGCGACACATTTTTTCTCCGGATGTTTTTTTAGGCCAAAGTCCTATTTTGGTCCCTCATATTTTCTCAAAGTTCTGTTTTGGTCCCTCAAGTTTTTTTGTTCCGTTTTGATCCCCCATGTTTTCTCAAGGTTCCATTTTGGTCCCTCAAGTTTTTTTCATTCCATTTTGGTCTCTCATGTTTGCTCAAAGTTCCGTTTCGATCCCTCAAGTTTCTAAAAAGTTCCACCATTAGTTTCTGACTTTTTTCCATCCACTTTTTTCATCTCTCAACAATTTTGTTCTTTTGCATTAAGGTCATTCTCTTTTGTAAATGAGCAAAATTGATGGGAGATGAAATATGTTTTTTTTTTCCTTTTTTTTAATAGAAAAGAGTCAGGGACTAACATGAAATTTTTTAGAAACTTAAGGGACCAAAACAGAACAAAAAAACTTGAGGGACCAAACTGAAACTTTGAGCAAACATGAGAGATAAAACGAAACAAAAAATTTGAGGGATCAAAACGATACTTTCAGAAAACATGAGAGACCAAAATAATACTTTAGCATTTTTTTTCAAAAGCACACTTATGTTATTTTCTAAATTCTAAACTTTATATTAATTTTTAATTTTATTTGTAATATTTATTTATTGTTAATTTTGCCCCAATAATTTATATTTTGATTGATTTTATTAATGACTATTTTGAAAAGAAAAAAATATAGGATTAAATTGAAATATAACCTATATATAGAGGACCAAAATAAAGTTTTAACTTTTTTTCATGAAGTAAAAAATGTCAATAGAGATAATATTTAACGTAAAAATATGAGTAAAAACTAAAAAGTATATTAGAATAAATGAAGTATTTCCACCAAAAGAAAAAAAGAATAAATGAAGTATTCATCAATTTTTTTTTTGGCCAATTACTATCAATTTTCATTCTTAGAAAAAAAAAAAGGCAAAACACCCTTTCGTGCCCTTAATGTTTACGGTGATTTTCAGTTATGCCCCTAACGTTTCATTTGTGTCAGTTGTGCTCCCAATGTGAAACGTTAGTTTCAATTATGCCCCCAATTTCAATCATCCACAAAAAAAAAACACCATTTTCGCACGATTTGAGCTCGGTTTTGATCAGATTTCATATGGGTACTCATTTTCGACTCCTAAGGATCATTTTGCACATGGAAATTTTGAGAAAAATGCTTCGTTTTGCTGCATTTCGTTTGGGTCCATTTTGGGGTTCATCGGGTCCGATTTTCTTCGGATTTGGGGCTATTTTAAACTTAATCTTTGAAATTGATCCAAGGAATCAAATTTGTGATGTCTGAAAATCAAAACTCATATGAAATCTGATCAAAATTGAGCTCAAATCGTGCAAAAATGGTGTTTGTTTTTGTGGATGATTGAAATTGGGGGCATAATTGAAACTAACGTTTCACATTGGGGGCACAACTGACACAAATGAAACGGTAAGGGCATAACTGAAAATCACCGCTAACGTTAGGGGCACGAAAGGGTGTTTTGCAAAAAAAAAAAAAAAAAAAAAAAAAAAAAAAAAAAAAAAAAAAAAAAAAAAAAAAAAAAAAAAAAAAAAAAAAAAAAAAAAAAAAAAAAAAAAAAAAAAAAAAAAAAAAAAAAAAAAAAAAAAAAAAAAAAAAAAAAAAAAAAAAAAAAAAAAAAAAAAAAAAAAAAAAAAAAAAAAAAAAAAAAAAAAAAAAAAAAAAAAAAAAAAAAAAAAAAAAAAAAAAAAAAAAAAAAAAAAAAAAAAAAAAAAAAAAAAAAAAAAAAAAAAAAAAAAAAAAAAAAAAAAAAAAAAAAAAAAAAAAAAAAAAAAAAAAAAAAAAAAAAAAAAAAAAAAAAAAAAAAAAAAAAAAAAAAAAAAAAAAAAAAAAAAAAAAAAAAAAAAAAAAAAAAAAAAAAAAAAAAAAAAAAAAAAAAAAAAAAAAAAAAAAAAAAAAAAAAAAAAAAAAAAAAAAAAAAAAAAAAAAAAAAAAAAAAAAAAAAAAAAAAAAAAAAAAAAAAAAAAAAAAAAAAAAAAAAAAAAAAAAAAAAAAAAAAAAAAAAAAAAAAAAAAAAAAAAAAAAAAAAAAAAAAAAAAAAAAAAAAAAAAAAAAAAAAAAAAAAAAAAAAAAAAAAAAAAAAAAAAAAAAAAAAAAAAAAAAAAAAAAAAAAAAAAAAAAAAAAAAAAAAAAAAAAAAAAAAAAAAAAAAAAAAAAAAAAAAAAAAAAAAAAAAAAAAAAAAAAAAAAAAAAAAAAAAAAAAAAAAAAAAAAAAAAAAAAAAAAAAAAAAAAAAAAAAAAAAAAAAAAAAAAAAAAAAAAAAAAAAAAAAAAAAAAAAAAAAAAAAAAAAAAAAAAAAAAAAAAAAAAAAAAAAAAAAAAAAAAAAAAAAAAGCCTAATTTCTCAGTATTAAGTATTAAGTAATGGCCAAAAAAAAAAGTATTAAGTATAAAAGTATTAAATCAATATCTTTGTCTAAAGCCAGAGCCCAAGTTCTCCTTTCTCTCGCTCGCTCACACATACTCTCTCTCTCTCTCTCTCTCGTTCATCCCAAGAAAGCGCAGAGTCTCATCAGACTCACCGAACTTCCGATCCCCTTTTCGTCTTGGTTTATGAGGTATATATTTCTCGCTCTTCTTCTTCTTCTTGATTCATGCTTCTTATCTCTGTACTCTTCTTCATTACTGTATCTCTCTGATCTAAATCACCCTCCTTTATGGGGTCTCTTTTGCTACATCAAACTCGATCTTTTCCATTTACTTTTTCGCCCCTTCGTGGCGTTTGCCATCTTCGTCGGTCTAAAATCTTCTTTTGGGCGTTTGGTACTTAGTTTAGTGAGTTTCTTCGTTTCGTCCCTTTCTATTTCTCTGAGCGTGATTTTCTTGTTTGATTCAGTTTCATTTATCCTATTTATTTATGAGAATAAAAGATTGAAATGGAATAATTGCGCGTCTTTTGGACTGTCTGAGCATGTTTACATCTTGATCTAGCGTTTCTTTGAGAAAATCACTGTGGATCTGTGGATGCGATGTTTTCTTGAAATTTCGAAGACATTCTTCGTTGGAAGGACGATGCTTTTCTGATATTGTGGGTGTTTAATTATTTTTTCTTTTTTTTTTTAAAAGAAAACCTTTCTTCTTTGTTTTTCTCTTTTTAATGATTATTTATGTCATGATTTATCCCTCATTTAACATCATAGGTTTTCTTCATTTAATATTGTGGGTGTTTAGTATGAGGGAACCTCCTTTACTTTTGTTAATAATTTACTGAACAATGGCTTGATGACTTCAGAATACGATGATTGTTTTTATTCTCAACTGATTAATCTCGATTGTCTTGCTTGCAGCTCCAAGGAGAAACCCACTTTAGGGTACGTCTTCCCTTCTCATTTTTTTTTTTCAAAATATAATTTGCAACCACAGTTAAGTTTGATAATGTTGTTGACAAATTGAAGACATGGGATTCTTTCAGCCCTACCTAATGAGTTCTATCAATCTTTATTCATTCTAAACACTAAAAAGTACAGCTTATATGGCCTATATGGTAAGTGATGTTTGTTTGTATCAAAAATATGGCCTATATGGCCTGTTTGTTTCAAAAAAAAAATAAAATAAATGTAAGTGATGTTGCGCACACAACATCAAAATTCTTCACTCAATGCCCCTGCAGTGTTATTACTTATTACTTGTTTAGGCATGACCTCGGAATTCTCAAAGCGATATTTCATTTTGTAAGATTTTTGTTGCCACCTTTCATCAATATCGCAGCTCTATCTACTGTTAATGTCGCATTCTTTTTATGAAAAAGAAAGATAAATAACCATTCTTTTTTATTCCATTGAATTGTTTCTCGTGGATACGGAATCTCTATTGAAGTTCTTGTCTTTTGATTTCTTTGTCTCAATCTTCAGCGGTACGCGGATTAAGACCCGCAAACGGAATATTGCAGCACCACTGGACCCTGCAGCATTCTCGGATGCAGTGGTCCAGATTTATTTGGATAATGCTGGTGATCTGGTAATATTTCCTTGCATTATATTTTTTAGTTGATCATTGATTACTTGTAAGCAGCGTTTGCTGTCTCACTTGGATAGCTATATAAACCTAATATTGTAATTTATGTTGACAGGAACTTGTTGCCAAGATCGTTGAGTCTTCAGACCTTAACTTCTCAAGATACGGTGACACATTTTTTGAGGCAAGGATTCTGAACTGGCAGAAACCTTTATTAGTTGCCAGTTAATTCAGTTTTGTGGATTTTAAAATGCACTATTTGAAAATGGTTTGTGAAAATTAGATGTATGAGTCATGGCGATAGCATCATGGTAGCTTTTGAGGCTTTTTGTTTTGCATATGTAGTTAACTTATGATTTTATTAAAATCATTTCTCTCTTGTTGCTATTTTCTCTTTCTTCAATTGTGATTGAGCTGCATTTTTTATTTTGCTTTTCTTTTGGTGGGAGGATCAGTCATCTACTTATATGTCCGCTCTGTATTGCATCTATTTAGTATGTACTGGGAATTTAATTTGTTCTACTATAATACTAGTTTGCTTTATATTGCTTGCAAGTGATATTCAGAAATGCCATAGTTTGTCTGGAAATTACATAAAAATGTGTTTTTTTTTAAGGATTCTCTATTTGTAATATACAACTATATGAAGTCACCAGCAATCTAAATAAGCTTATATATGAAAGAGCTTTGAAATCTGAAAAGTTTCGTTTTCAATTTTTAGTTTCTTCCTTCAGCATGAAAGGTGTTGATTTCCTTTATTTTGGGTCCTTTTATTGTTTTTAGTAATAAAGTAATAAACTATATAGCTGATCAGGGCTTCGATGAGGTTTTTGTTTATTTTTTTCATTCACCAAATTGTCTTATTTTGATATTATCAATATTTTATCATTTCTTTTATAAGTAATTGGAAGATATATATTCTCGTTGAATTATTGTAGGTTGTTTTCACTGGGGGGCGAACACAACCTGGAACGACCAAGCCTGATGAGGGGGACCGGCATCCCTACTCTATAATAGAGTGTGAACCAAAGCGTGAACTCATTTTACCATCTGTAATCTACATACAGAAGATTTTGCGGCGAAAGCCATTTCTCATCAAGAACCTTGAAAATGTTATGCGAAGATTCTTGCAGTCTTTGGAGTTTTTTGAAGAGAATGAGAGGAAAAAATTGGCAATATTTACTGCTCTGGCATTTTCCCAGAAGTTATCTGGTCTTCCTCCAGAGACTGTGTTCCAGCCACTGCTCAAAGATAATCTTGTGGCCAAAGGGATAGTCCTTACATTTATAACTGACTTCTTTAAGGAGTATCTGAAAGACAATAACCTTGATGATCTTATTTCAATTCTCAAACGAGGAAAAGTGGAAGACAATCTCTTGGACTTCTTTCCCCCAGCCAAAAGATCAAATGAAGCTTTCTCTGATCATTTCAAGTAAGTTTAACTAATCAGTTATAAGGATACATAGATAAGTTTTCAAATGCCCATTTTGCATGTTGATTCCGTATATTGCATCCATTTGGCTCATTTTATACGGAAGTTACTATAGCCTTGGTGATCTTATATAGAGTATGTTTTATGCTTGATAATATACTAATATATTCTTAAGAATTATCATAGTGCAATATTCAGGAGTATAAATTATTAAATCCTAACATTAGGAACTTTGTGGCATTGCTTCTTTTAGGATCTCATTATCTAGGTCTTGCATCTGAATGATCTAAATTATTAATACAGCTCTAAATTGTCTGATAATTTTGGTAAACAATGAAATATGGGGCTGTGGTTGCATATTTATTTTTTCCAACGTTTGCCTTATGCAAGGGTGTGTAATATAATGGATAGAAAATTGAAGAGGGAACTCAGAAGAAATTATGAGAGCATAATAATGGGAAATCCGAAACTTACAAATGGTTTTACTATCCTTGAGAGAACCAGAGTTTAAATTATTAATGGCAATAGTTAATATTGGTTATACACGTAAGTTAGACCATCCATTTCATGTAGGACACAGTTTCTTGCTGTCTGCCAAAGGGATAGAATTGAGTAGAGTCTGTAGAAGCCCTAAACTGCAGCTGAATCATACCTCAAATGCCAATATCGATTTTCTGACAACTAAAGCCTGGGAATTTTATTGAACCTGAATCTTATTATCTCTTAAGTTGGGACTAAACATTCAGTAATTGGTCATTGCAATATGGTTTTAGACTTTTAGTACTCGTCTGTGATCCAGTAATGTCTGTATGGTATAAGATCTCAATTGTTACTCTCTTATATTTTGATCAATGGATATTTTGGTGGATTCTTTGATTAATTAATCTTCACTATTGTTTTATTATCTGAGTTGGAACTTATACATGTCCATTTATTATCAACTCTTTAGTAAGGAAGAACTGACAGCGTTAGTGGAGTATAATGAGAAGAAGATATTTGAGGTGAAACTTAAGGAAATGAAGTCTGCTTTAACGACACAGATAACAGAGGAGACTGATATTTCTGAAGTCATTGAAACTGTAAAAGTACGCGTTAGGGATGCTAAGTTGCCAGATATTGAGGTTGTGCGGGTTTTATGGGATGTCTTAATGGATGCCGTTCAGTGGTCAGGGAAAAATCAGCAACAAAATGCAAATTCAGCCCTGCGCCAGGTATTTTGTAAATATTGTCTAAGAATAACACTTGCAAAAAAAAAAATTAAAGCAGTACCCCGTACTCAGCACAATATGTATAATGTTTGGTTCAGTTATCACTCAAATGCATTAGATTCTCTAGTTTGAATTTGAATTAGTGGTTTACTTGGAGCCAAGTAGGCAGATATATATAGTCAGGTCAATTGACTTGAGGATATTAGAACCTAGAGCTTCATTTCAATTTCATGCATTTTTCAGTTTGGATTGGTTTTGACGGGTTGACCTCGTTCTTCCTAGCTTTTAGTGGTTGTTGTGACACCCCCGTGTTTGTGATGAAGGTAAAAACATGGGCAGAACTATTGAACACATTCTGCACGAATGGGAAACTTGAGCTGGAACTGATGTACAAGGTGCAGATGCAATGCTATGAGGATGCTAAGCTGATGAAGCTATTCCCTGAAATCATTCGGTCTCTTTATGATCAGGATGTGCTTGCTGAAGATACCATCCTTCACTGGTTCCGAAAGGGTACAAATTCCAAGGGCAGGTATAAACTTGTCACTGAATGAATAATTTGAAATTTGCTCTATAATATGGTGTTACTGTTGTTATGATGTTGCTTATTTTGAAATGCTACGCAGGCAAACCTTTGTGAAGGCTCTGGAACCATTTGTTAATTGGCTGGAGGAGGCAGAAGAGGAAGAATAAGAATAGATGTCTCTCTGGCTTTACTATTAGCCTTCTTCCCTATATGTCTAATTCGGTGCTTGCATTATCTGCTTCTCTTTTCAATCTCATGACATTCAGTTATATCATAATTGTATCTGTAGTTTGAGAGCTTTACTCAATAATGGGTTTACTCATGTACTCTCTCTTGGCAGCTTATGCTTATATTGACTCTTTTTCTTTCTCCCTAAACTTAATATAACACAAGTATTTTTTTTTTGGGTGAGCATGAAACACCAAAGTATTTATTTAGTGGGTACCTCGTACTAGCGGAACTACAACCCCCGAGGCATTAATGCAGTTGCGTAAGCTGTAACTGGGGACTCGGCTATTGCATGCATTTATGTTATTTTTAAATCTTAAAATATAAAATTAATTCTACATTGGCAAAGAACTATTTTATTATATTTAAAATACTATAAAATAAAATAATGATATATTTCACATTCTTGGCCTTTTTGTTACCAAGTTATATTTTTGGTCGATTTTTTGTTACCAAGTGATCCTGTGAGAATTGTTCACTTATTATTAGAGACTGGAGATGATCTCGATCACTTATTTTTGAGAAAGGATGGGGGTTGATTGTTGATGGTGTTCTTCGTTTTTTTTGTTTGGGCCTTTAAGCCTTTTTACCCTCCAAAAAAAAAAGAAAATAATGAAAAGTTATTTAACATGTTTTATATTTAAATTTATAACTTAATACAATTTTATAAATTTGTAAACGAACATATTTTAGAGTTATGTATAGTAAATAAATATGGATGTATCTTTTACTATTGAATTACACACATTTTAATTGTTCAATCTTTGAATTTTTAGTTCTTGTTTCTTGGTGGTCCTCCATCATTAAAGTAAGATACGAAAAAGTGAACGTAGTTTTTGGTATCTTAGTAAATAATAAAGAAATCTGAACTTTTTTCGTACAAGATATGTTGTCACTTTAGTTACGAAAAGTAAATATTTTTTTTTCCTCCAAGACAAGAGCAGTGTATAAATATTGACTACGTAGTGGACACACACTATCAAAGGTGATTGGGTGAATAACGTCTTCTCCAAATGAACAAAGCCCAAACTGCCTAAGTGTAGGGGTGGCAAATGGTTGGGTTGGGTTAGTTTTGGGTCGGGTTGTAAATGATTAGGTCATAAATGGGTCATGATCCATAAAATTAATGGTTGACTCAACTCAACCATTAACTCATCTTAAAGTATTTATATTATTTAATTTATAATATAATTAATTAAAATAATTTTTAAAATTATTCAAATTTAGGACTAAATAGTATTCTTTTTTCAGATTTTTCAATTTCCACCTTTTTCATATTTCTAAAAATTACATTTTGACTCCAATTATTTTTAAAAAATTTCATTTTAGTCCTCATATATCATGATTTAGAGACTTTTTTGTAAATTTTGAAAATATTTAGGGTCATTATGTAATTTTTTCAAAAATCATCTTCCTTCCACTGAACTCACAGTTTGTTGGGATTAAAATGCACTTTTTTTTTCCAAATTTAGGACTAATCATGTTTGAAAATTACAATTTTGGTCCAAATTTTTTTTATAATTTTCATTTTAGTCCTCAAATATTATGGTTTAAGAACGTTTTTGTAAATTTTAAAATTTTTTTAGGGGAATTTTGTAATTTTTGCAAAAATTTATGAAATTGCATATTCACTTCTCTCATAAAACTACGTAATTTTAATACAAATTTGAGTTGGGTTGGGTAACCCATGAGTTTTTCCCAACCCAACCCAAATATTAATGGGTCAATTTTGGACCCACCCATCTTGACCTATTATCTAAATGGGTTGGATTGGTTAATTTTGTGTTGGGTTGGTTGGGTTAGTGAGTAATGAGTTGAGATTGCTCTTCTTAACTAATAACGCCTCAACTCTCAACAGTCAAGTCTTCTCTTCAGTCTTCACGATCACATGTGATTGGATGATGGATCCCTGTCCACTCGTTTCTCTTCATCACCACCGTCCGATCTTCTCTTTACTTACATCTTTGTCTCCTCCAATCACTCCATTACACGCCACCTCCTTTCACATCTCTGACTAATCTCATTTTAAATTTGGAAAACGAAAAAGGGTCACACCAAGTCAAAAGACAATCCAAATTGCTTGCTTAATTTTAAATCTTAATTTGTTAATTTTATTATTCAACGCTGTTTGTTTTGCATTCCAAAATCCAAAGATTGCTTTGCTTTGTCTCCTTTCTTCACTGTTAATCTATCTTAGTATCTACTCTCTCACTGTTTCTCTATCTACACAAGTCACGTCCTCAAAGGCGAGAGGGTTTCCCAACACGATCTTGTTGCTTTTGCTGCTTGTGATTCTTCGCTCTTTCTTCTTCTTGTGCCTCGGTTTCATTTTCAGTCTTCTCCAGTTCGATCTACACGACAACAGCTTGGTTCGATTTCACGGTCAGTGATCAAGTACAAATACTGCAAGATTGAAGACGTTTTGATTTTTTAGGTTTTCATGAAGTGCTGGTGCTGCGTTCTATGGGTTACGCAGATCTACGCTTATACGCCGTGACTCTTTACACACTGGCGACTCCGTAACAATGAAATGGAAATCAAGCAAAAGGAATTGGAGATTCTTATAGTAGCTGCTTGATCTATCAATGCCATCTGAGATAGAAAACAATCAAAAAAAAAGGTGAGTTCTCAAGATTTCGGAGCTACAGAAGTTGAAGCAGTCGATCAATCTCATTGTGAGGTCGCGTTTTCGGGATAATTAGGGCCAGTTTTCTGAGGAGGAATTGTTGTAACTGTAATTAGTTAAAAGAGTAGCTTGAATCTATTGACTCACAGCATTTCAATAGATTTGGGGGGCGGTCGGCTATCTGCGAGATTTCGACAAGTATGCGACGAATCTTACAATAGAAGATAGTGGGCGCCATATTACTTCGCGCTGGAGTGCGTTCTCAATATTGTCAGGGCCCTTGGAATGGGGTCCTGCTTCTCTATCTCCTCATCTTCCGATATCAGGAAGCGGAAGAACTCTAAAATGGGTTCTTCCTTAGAGTTTTACAAGGATCAAACCTTGCATAGAATTCCGGGGAGCATGTTTCTCAATGGATCTAGCGAAGACGCGTCTTTGCATACTCAACAAGGCAAGAAAGGCACCAATCAAGATGCCATGATTGTTTGGGAGGTTAGATCTCTTCCTCTATTTTTACATGGCCTTGCTAGCTTGCCTCCATTAATTTATAATATAGCTCACTTTAGACAAGACAAAAGAGTGAAAGACTCATTCACCATAGGTTTATCGTATTTATTTGGTGCCTTTCTTTCAAAACAATTCTCCTACTTTTTAAAGATTCTATCCAAATATTTTGTCTGCTTTCCAGTGCTATACAAATAAGAGATTTAACTCTCCTAAAACTTCGTTATATTGGAGCCCTGCTATGAGAAGCTGACTATAACGTACTTTTAATTCTTGTATGTCCGCTCATATTGCATTTTTTTAATTTCTACTGATGGTGCTGTAATATGTGTTTTAATCTGGCAGCATAGTTGTAGAAATGCCTAACTCTCCCCAAAAGAGCTCTCAAAGGGAGAGGGTTGCCCCATTATATATATAGTGTTATAAGGCCTTTTAACTAAGCGATGTGGGACTTCAACACGCCCAACTCAGGCGTGAAGCAACGGGTTATTCCCATGGCAACCCACAGTAAGGCTCATCTATCCCACGTGCCCAGGCTCTGATACCATGTAGAAATGCCTAACTCTCCCTAAAAGAGCTCTCAAAGGGAGAGGGTTGCCCCATTATATATATAGTGTTATAAGGCCCTTTAACTAAGCGATGTGGGACTTCAACAATAGTACACATGCTTTCTTTGTCACAACTTTTTTTTTTCTTTTTCTTTTACTGCTATCCCGTAATTCTGGTTCTTTTTTCTTCCAATTGTTTTTCCTCTTCCTGGTGGACGACGGGAGTGCCATATGCTATTATATATCTGTAGGTGTCTTCAATTGTAGAAAGAACAAAGTGACTCTTGTCCATTGTTGATGAGCGTTGATTTATTGCGTATTGCAGAATTTTTGTTCCAGGAACGACACAGTTTTTTGTGGAGTTTTTGATGGCCATGGTCCGTTTGGTCACTTGGTTGCAAAAAGAGTAAGGGATTCACTTCCTCGGAAACTCAGTGCACATTGGGAACGTAGTATCTCTGAGGAAATCCTCAAGGAGATTAGCATTAGTAATTCAGGAAGCATAAACTCAGAAGAGGCTGCCTTTGAATCCGCTGAAGATGAATCCAGGGCATCCTTTGATATTGAGGAATCGGAGAAACACCCTAATGCCTTTAAGATACTTGAGGAGTCTTTTTTCAAGGCA
The DNA here is from genome assembly GCA_003254925.1 of Chamaecrista fasciculata. Taxonomy (NCBI): domain Eukaryota; kingdom Viridiplantae; phylum Streptophyta; class Magnoliopsida; order Fabales; family Fabaceae; genus Chamaecrista; species Chamaecrista fasciculata. The sequence goes on from QANZ01007483.1 coordinate 41,953, forward strand.
TTTAAAGTTATGGACAGGGAACTCAAGCTGCACCCAAGTATTGATTGCTTTTGCAGTGGCACAACTGCTGTAGCTTTGGTTAAACAGGTGCTGCTTTGTAACATATGAATTTTAATGATTCTCTTAAACGTGTATCTCTTTCATTGACTAGTGTTGGGCTGTGTGTGTTAATGATTTCTTTATCATTAAAATTTGGCCTCCATTACAGGGTAGAGATCTTGTTATTGGAAATGTTGGAGATTCTAGAGCTGTGCTGGGTACAAGAGACAAAGCTGATTCTTTAGTTGCAGTCCAGTTAACTACAGATCTAAAACCCAATCTTCCAGGTCTATCTCTCTTCTGAGGGATTTTCTTTTATTCACTTTTCTTTCTTTCAAACTAGATTATTTGGTCTCTGAAATCAGGTGATGGGCGATGTTAACTTAAACTTTAATATACTATTGAGAAGTGCTACTACATTTTATCCGTCCTACTGCAAGTATATTATGAAAGTGGAAGAGAGAAGAATTCTTATAGATCAGTTTTATTAAGAACAGTGTTTGGTTGAGAAATGCCCTATTCATTGTGATTTATGAAGTAATCTCTATCATACCATATTTTCCTAGAAATAATCTATCACAGACAGTCATGTACGTGCATGCATACCAACATGCAGTTGCCTATTGTATTTCATATACTATCATTTCTCATTACGAGCTTTAGCTTGTGGATTAAATTTCTGTGAGGCTTGAAGCCTCTGTTATTCTAGTTTTTGAGAGTTTTGTTACTTCATACTTGCGTTTCTCCTGAGCCACTTCCCTCCTGATTTCTGGAAAATATCTCTTCTATTTGGCGTTAAACAAAACAGTTTGTGTAACCCAGATCATAGATCTTAATGGCCAAAAAAATACCCAGATTATAGATCTTACTACATAAGGAGAAATTATAAATGTCCAGTAAACACTAAAAAAAGTTCACATATTTTATATATGTTGGATACATGCTATATGAATATCTAGTATACTTGCAAGAAACACGCTGACTCTAGGAGTAATATCTAAACCTCAAACTGTAGTATCTTGTGGCAGCCGAAGCTTGTGTTATGTGAATCATGGATGTCCTGGGGTAACCAGGACATAGATAGAGACTTTTCTCATCTCCCCTTTTCATATTGAAGTATTGCATTATTTCTTTGGTTAGCAATAAGTTTAGGTGAGTTGGGCCCCGGGGGCTCACCAAGGCCAGGGCAGACCTCAAGGCTCTATGAGCGCATACAGAGCTACTTTCAGATCGCCTACCAACAAGGCCCTCACACCGGCAGTAGGAATCGAACTCACGACCTTGTGGGTTATGAGTCAACTCCTTACCAACTGGGCCAACCTTTGTTGGCCTTGCATTATTTCTGTTAGTGAATGTCGATATAAAGACTAAATATGATTTGATTATTGTTCTCTGACGTCATTGTTATTTGTTCATAGTCGATTTTACCTAATGATTGTCCTTTAAAAAAAAAAGAAAGTTGTGATTTCTCATAAAAAAAATAGTGATTTCCTCTTACTTCTATATATTTCCTTATATTTATTAAGCCTTTCGTTATTTCCCTTTGTCCTTCACAGCGGAAGCAGAGAGAATCCGGAAATGTAAAGGGCGTGTGTTTGCTCTTGAGAATGAACCTGATGTGAGTCGAGTGTGGTTGCCAAACAATGACTACCCTGGCCTAGCGATGGCACGGGCATTGGGAGATTTTTGCCTGAAAGATTTTGGTCTCATATCTGTTCCCGAGATATCATACCGTCACCTTAGTGAAAAAGACGAATTTGTTGTGTTGGCAACAGATGGGGTAGGAATTGTACTAGCAAAACACCCAACTTCTTGTTTGACATATAATTTTTATCTGCATCTCAAGCCCTCTTTATGACATTTGGTTATGGCAGATTTGGGATGCGCTCTCAAACCAAGAAGTGGTAGACATAGTAGCATCAGCCCCCACACGATCCGGTGCGGCTCGAGCAGTGGTTGAGTTAGCAGTTAAAGCTTGGAAACATAAATACCCAAACTCCAAAGTGGATGATTGTGCAGTGGTTTGCCTCTTCCTAAACAAAGTGGATGACTGTGAAGAAAGCAGTGAGAAAGAGGAGATGGATGGTGGTGAGGATGAGACAGAAACAGATTGGTCTGCTCTTGAAGGAGTATCTCGTGCAAATACATTATTAAATCTCCCAAGAGTTGTTTGAGTGTTTCTGCCAAACAAGATCACAAGACCCAAATCATTCAATCTAAGCAGAAGGGGATATTATTATCACTCCCATTATTTTATTTTATTTATTTGTGGTCTGACACTTCCATTATTATTTACTAGTATGAGACTCGTGCGTTCGCACGGGTTTTTTTCCTGTCATTTTATATAATTGGGAATCTTCAAAACGTAACTTGTAAATCAATAAAAGTAATAATAGCCTGACAATTTTTACAATACTTACAATATCACAATACTAGTGTCAAGGAAATGGTCTGAACTATAAAATCAATATGCTTGCTTTGTCATCAATGAGCATAAAAAAAATCATGTAACATTCTTACTTAGGTCTACAACATAATGCCTCTCTCATCTAGCAAGATGGAAACATGCATTAGATATTGAATTCTTGTATAAGAAACAAAATTCAACAACACTCCATTAAACCATTAATACAGGTATTATTTAAATGAACATATTTTTCTCTCCCCACATGGTTTTGCTCTTGTAGTTTAACATAACCTCCCATTTACAAGGAGATGGTTTTGCTCTTGTAGTTTAACATAACCTCCCATTTACATGGAGATGAAAACTATTCGAGGACAACAATTTAATACTTAAAAAATATTTTGATAATTAATCATTTAAATCTTCTAAGTTGTTTTATTATATTTGATTTTTTATTAGTATTTGATATTTCTCTATTTACTATCTTTTGTTTTAGTAATGTTCTCTGATGATTTTTCCCGATTAAAGTAATGTACCGATTAAGATGATATTTTTGTCTTGAAAAAATATATTGAAACTGCCTTGAATGCCTTTGATTTTCTAAGACGTTTTATGTGAAAATTTATTTATTGTATTTTTTATGGTAATCTAATGATCATTTCCTAAATTTTAAAGTAGACGATATACTTTTCTAACATATTTTAGTATGAATAACAATATTAATATATGGAATTACAAATACATCCGTTTAAAAATCAATCATCATCATCATTTTTCATTTGAAGGAAGGGAAAAAAAAAACTTATTTGAAAGGATAGAAAGATCATTGAAGGCATTTTGATACAAACGAATCAATGGCAACCTTGTACATTACAAAAAAAGTTAGATAACATTGTTTAGGCATTTGTTATAAAATTTATTAATTAAAATATAATATGTAGAAATCCTCTTTTGAAAGATCAACACATTATATTTATTTTATTAACAAATTTGATAACAAATATCCAATAAATTATATCTAAGTCTCATCTTTAAAAAGAAAAAAAAATTAATTCATTAGACTATATGGCACCACAACTAGCAACAGAAGGAATGTCAACAATCTTCCAGCTAACAGGGTTGAAGCTGATGATATATTGTGTGCACCCACACGAACTACCTTTCCAGAAGAATCTTTCACCTTGATGCTTGAAGAGCCTAAAGGAACAATCACAAAAGTCAATGATCATTTCAACATAAAGTTCAAATGGTAAGTTGGTCCTATAAGTCTGAAACAAATGACGCAAGATTGGCCCAACAACCTCAAATTAGTTAATATTGACATATAGTGACGTACTAGAAAATTTAAGGAACGAGAAAGTAGATGAGATATGAAGAAATGAAAATTGATTCTCATGTACTGAAAGTAACAAAATATGATGTAGATCTAAGTGCTCCTTAATAACCATATAACAAAGAAGGAAACAGAAATAATAATGAATGGCTATTTGGTACTCACAGTTGAATTCAGTCCACCCAACGGTCATGTTTTCAAGATTATATACGACTAGTCTATTCGATAGCACCAGATCTGCAATTGTAAACAGTTCAAAAGTTAGAAACCCACTGTTTTCCAGTTTTAGCATTCAATTTCATTAAAACCCAGCATCATTAAGAAGTAAACGAATAAGATCCAAACATAAGGACAGTTGTCTTCTTCGCTTAGATCCCAGAAAGATTTATTTCCATACAGAATTAGATGGACAAACTGTACTGAGAATTCTAAACTGTACCTCCGAGAAGAGTCATGTCCGCTCCATCCTTAGTTTTTGCCGTACTTTTCTGCCAGCCAATGCAATATACATCATCCTGGACGACAGCAAAGTTTAAGATATTATCAAGAAATAAACACCATCATCAAATGTCAGTAACAAATATATCAAATTGAATAACAAAGTAGATTTCTCCAGAGACAATGTGAATTTTAAACCATAGTTTTAGTCTAAAGCAAATAGAAGATGGAGTTAGACACTGCATTTTACAAGCACAGAAAAAATATTACTACAAATATACGCATGGCATTTGGTAAGCACGTACAATAAAACAAGAACCTAACACCTAGATACATTTCAAAGAGATATTTAGGACCCATTTGAGATTTTTTTGAAATAGTTTTGTTTCAAATCGAGTTTCAGACGAAGCACTTCAAGGGAGACGCAATTTTTGTTTGGAAAAAAGTCAAAAAACCAAGCACTTTTTCTATATTATGCTGTGTGAAAACCTTTTAAAAATAGGCTTTTGATAAAAAATAAAAAAAAAAAGGCTTTTGAATGTCAAAGTTACTGATTGGTCAAGCAAGATATCCTCAAAATAAGTATTTTTTTTTTTTTTTTTGAAAACAAGATTTAAGTAGCTAACAACTTGATAGTAGCTAGCACGGGGTACGGCCAAACAGGCTATATTAATAACACAAGAAAACTGAAGATTACATCTTTCACACAATTGGATATAAACAATAAATCATCAAACTCCTACTTACTTTAGTATTGAACAGGTAGTCGTGAGGATAGACTTTCAGAGTAAGAGATTTCTCAAAATGAAACTTGACGACCGGAAATCCATCGTCAACACTGGAAAGAATGCAATGGACAAGAAATTACGGTCCACATTAGTCAGGCACGGGAAACTGCACTATTTTTTGTTAAAAAGTTGCTCTACCACCAGGTAAAATAAACATCCATGGTCAAGTGCATAATTGAAAAATATTTTAAGACCCCAATATATATATATATACATTTTATCTGGAGTGAACCTATTGCGTACTGTTCTACTCATATCTGCTTAGTTTGTGACATGAGACCTGTTACCGCCTGCAGTTCTCATGATATTGGATTACTAATACTTGAGGTTATATATTTGTATAACAATCTGATATCATCATATCTAATGACTAAATAATCAAAAGAGTCATGCTTAGTGTTGTCTCCCTTTAATCCATCTAGTATTTTTTATCGTTAGTTATGGAAACATTTAGTCTCCGCATATGAAGTAAAAGGAAGCAATAAAAGGATGAGGATCATACTTTCCAGAATAGTGAAAACAAGTGAATTGACCCTCAAGAAGATGTAATTTCAGTCCAGGCTGCCGAGCCAAAGTCTATGATGAAGAACAATTGTAATCATTAAGTATTCAAGTAAATATAATTGATTGAATATAACATTTATGAAATAAACATACTTTGTCAACCATTTGTTGATAAATCGCTTCAGGAATATAAGCCAAGGTTGTACCACTATCTATTACTGTTTCCCTGTCGCCTCCAAAATCTAATATACCCGTGGAAAGCTGTAGAGGTTCATCATCTACCTCAATATCCGTCAAAAGCGCATTGTAGTGCACACTATGATAGTTAACAGACCGTAGTTGTGACAATTTCAGATCCAACACCATAGAAAAACATGATAGAATGAATAAACATTAGCAAGAATATGCAAGAGCTTGGGTCAGACTGGCCCTTTTAGTTTATCTTTAAAAAAAGGGACTCGAGAGATACATATATTTATTAAACAGAGTTGTTGTTTCTTTTATACAATTCAAAATCTACAAAATATGGAAAATACTATTTTGCTAAATGCATGACAATAACAACATTTAGGTAAACCTTTTACTGAGGTACTCCCATGCCCTCGAGGGAAAAGAAGTGATATAGAAACCAAAATTTTCAGTACTCTCCTAAAGCTAAATGGTAGTAGCATTATCATCAAATAAAATACCATCATGTTCCACTGAACTACTGTGATTAGCTAACATGAACATATTAATTACTTACTACATATCATAGTATGAGGACAAAAATTAAGATAATACACGTACAATCCAGGAAGCAATGATGTTGTGTTGAATTTTGGCTCCACCACCTCCCCTATGGAAAAGATTCCTCCTCCACTAACAGTGTCAAGGCAGTGCGAAAATACTTTTTTCACCTTTCCAGATGCAGCAATTTGTGAAAGCACTGACGAATTTGCTTGTCCAAAGCCCATTATTCCATCAAGGGCTGAATCATCAGATGAACCCAACCCCCCAGCTTGTTTAGCACCGCACCTGTCCACGAGAAAATACTTCAGTAGTTCAGTAGAGATGTATAGATATATCATATATGCAATGTTGACCATCTTTTCCTTTATTTCCTCCTACACCTACCTAGGAAACAAATATTTCTAAACATTAATGAAAAAAGTCAAAAACACATTGAAACTCCCAACTTTAATTTGGTATTGACTATCAAGCAATGAACATCTAGGACAACGACAACAAAAAATAAATAATTAAACTTCAAGCACCAGTGAAAATGCCCCGAGAAAATACATGCAAAAGTCACATAATTACCAAGGGGAATACTGACAGTAGACTTTAAGGTCAGAAAACTGTTACCGGTCATTAGAATCAAAATTATATGACTATGAAAGAAATACCATAAATTGTTCTCACCCAAAAACTACACTACTATTTATTGGTGAACTTTGAAGGTTATCATTGACTTGATCAAACGTGACAGTATCCTTCACAAAGTGTCCAGAAGTTGTGCCTCCATCTCCATATGTTATACTATATAGGCAGTCCTTTTGTGGCGCGCAATTAGCAACTTGATCATTGTATGTGGATTTGCAAAAATCTCCATCACAATAAACCGGTTTTGAAGTGTGGGATTCCTTGGGATCATATAGTTGCAACTCTATCTGTAATGTAATAGTCATGCAGCAAAAGAAATTAGGAATACCTCAATTAAAGGTGAACATAAATTTCACCAAGTCTCTCATTAGTTTGAACTAATATGCAAAAAAAGTTTTGTATTTCTGGTCACCATCTAAAGAGATGAGTACGGATACATACACCAAGATTACTCTTCTTGGGACATTCCTTGCATTCAGCCCCATTTACCCATAGGACGTCACTTCCTGTATCGACTTGCACATGGAATTCCTTTGGAGGAGACCCAATCGCGAGTTTTGTATAATACAGCCTAAACCCAATAAGCTACATGAGCATCAAATCAACTAAACTACAAATTTCCAACTGCATGCAGAGAAAAGAACCGTGCGAATAAAATAGTAATATAAAATAAGTGCTTCTCTACTAAATTGAAGAAGAAAAAGACAAGAAAACCATAATTTATTTAATAGTCATTCGAGTTCCCCTGACCCTGATACTCATCCGATTATATTTAATAAGAAAAGTCACTTTCATTTTAGATGGAAATTGGAATGAGCCGAGTTTTCATCGTGGCGGGCCATACGCAAACAAGCAAATGGCTGGAAAGCAAGAAATATAAGAGTGATGATTTCTCAACCTCAGGTTAAGAATCTAATCAATCATTTGGTAATGAAATTGGAAAAAGGATAAAATCAAGGTTCAAAGTCTGGAATATAAAACGTACCCAGCTTCAGTAGGCAGGCCATTGCCACCAAGGTTCAAATCAATCACAGAAAGAAGTCTACCATGGCGTTTGTGATCATGAGCTTTCAATTCGCTTAAACTCTTTCCGCGACCTCCGAATTTATGATGCACCTGAAACGACAAATTCCCGTGGGCAACCCGAGAAATGTCCAAAAATAAAATGGCGATCACCAGCAATGAAGAAGCTCTGAGATCCATTTTCTCACGACCTTGAATTCTACCCGCTTGTTGCTTCGAAAACGAATCAAACAAAAAGCAAAAAGCAGAACCAATCGAACAACTCGAGTAGAATTCAATTCTTCAACCCTTTTTTTTTTTTTTTTTTTAGTTTATTGGGTTAAGAATCATCCATTGCCGCCCCAAATGAAATAGAGGTAGGAGAAGGAGGGAGGAATGGGAGCGGAGAATGGAGGAAAACGAAGGGAAATATGCACAAAAAAAAACGAGGGAAGACAGTAATAGATAGATACAGAGAGGGGAAGGATATCGCGATTTCAACGCGAAATGAGTCATACAAAAATAGAAATCCAAAGAAAGCATGGTCTCTATTTTCTCTTGTTTTTTTCCTTTTCCCGTTTCTCTCTCGGTCGTTCATGCTTTTGCTTGGTCCTTTGCTTCCCAAACTTCCTTCTCTCTCTCCCTCCCTCTGCTTCCTTTCTCTCTAAATCTAATCTATACGGACGAATGTATGAATCAATGGATGATGATGATTCATTCCTTCCCCCTAACCTCCATTCATGCCACTTCAACATTCCTTCTTCTTGGATTCTCCTTCCAAATCAAACCAATTTATGGTCTCAACTTTCAACTCAGAGACTCAGACCTCAGTCTCATCTATTTTTCGCCACTAATTGTCCAGGAAAAAAAAAACTCTTCAACTTCTAGTCGATTAATGCCTTTATATAGTGTGCAAGTTTAACTCCGATAACCATTTTTGTAACTTATTACATAGATCCATCGAGTACAATTTTTGTGTTAGTTTTGATCAGTTAACTGTTTAATACCTTGGTTGAGAATCTCAACTTGAGATTAACCCAAAGTTGTACAAAGATGGATCAACAAAAATTAATTTTTAATTATAACTTTTTACATAGTATTGTTCACATGTCAGTTTTACACCTTTTTTTCTCTTTAAACTATATATCAATTTTTAATCTCGAGTGTTATTTCAATATCAATATTTTTTTGGTAAATTTATTTCAATGTCAATTTTATTTTTTTTATTATTTTCTTTTAATAAATTAATAACAGACTTTAACATATTTTTCAATCTAATTTAAAATTTGTATTTCTTTTCCTATTAATTTAGGTTTGACTTATGTTGTGCATATAATTATGGTGAAAAAATCTCTTGATAAAAATAAATGTATTTACAATATCTCAAAATTAAGATTTTGCTTAAGTGATAAAAAATTGCTTACCATCTTTTATTTTTTGTTACAAAAAGTTTAGGTGAATTAGGCCATGAGGGCTCACCAAGGCAGGGCATACCTCCAGGCTCTATGAGCGCTTACAGAGGTATTTACAGACTGCCTACCAACAAGACCCTCACATCAGCAGCGGGATTCGATTTGAACTCACGATCTTATAGGTTATGAGTTGACTTCTTATCAACCGAGTCAGTCTTTGTTGGGCACAAAGATATTAGTTGCCAATTATAATTAATATTGTTGTCTTTTGCCCAAAATAATTAATAATTAATATTGTTAAAACTGTATTGTTTAATGAATCGAAAATGTATTTGATGGGTTAAATGAGATCACATAATAAATATTAATAATTAATTATTTTAAATATATATAATATATAAAATATAATTATTATAATTATAAAATTGATAATAAAATAAATTTTTTAAACATTAAATTGAGAAAAAAATTTAAAGGACTAAATTGAAAAGATAATAATATATAAGAAGTAAAAATTAAATTTTAATATTTTAATGGAATCGAAGAGTTCTTTAACAATTCAAAGACCCAATCCGCTTATATTCAGTTATTTATGGCCTAACTTAGTTCAATTATCAAAATATTTTTTAGGATCAAACGATTCATTTTTCAATTTTTTAAATATTTGGTGTTCCTACATAACTATTATTTTTATAATTAATAATTAATTAAGACAATTAGTTAACGAATACAAGATACCTAAGAGACAAAGGACTTTGGGAAAACTAAGTGGCATTAGCAATATGCTTACTTGGACAATGTTAGGAATGTTGTAAAGAAAAGGAGATCCCTCCTCCCTCATTCTTTTGGGAATAGTCATAAAAAGTGGTTGGGTAGGATTGAAATACCTCTTCGTACTTGGTCACAATCATTCTAAGTAAGTAAGGTAAGGTAATGACTTAGTCTTTAGTAAATAAAGTAGTATTCTATTGAGCCCAAATCCCTCATTCTCTACTTGCCAGAGATATTCACTTTACTTTCTACTCTTGTTTCACGCTCATCAATATTTTACGCTCTTCACTAATCACCATATAAATGGTCATCATGACTATTGGTAACCTCTTTATAAATGACCATCTATAACCATCAATAACTACTCTCTTAACTCTTAAGTACCCCCTATAAGTACCCATAATTTCTTAGAGAGAGGGGAACACACTTGCAACTAGAAAGTACAGAAAGAGAATTCTAATTTATCACATGAGCTCCCTATAATATAATTCAATTTATTTAAGTTTCAAGTTTTCTTGTTTTGCTCTAGACCTCAAAGCTCAAACTTACCGGTTTCCGGAACATTTGGTTGTTAGTAAAATATAATATTGTAATTTAATACATAAAACTAGTTATTTTTAAAATTATAACGATCATAGAAATCACAAGTTAACCTTTTTTCCATAGAATAATGGTTTTATTTAAATGTTGAGACTAGAGAGGGAAAGAGAATGACAAGGAAGCGAGGTGGAGTGGTGGATCAGCGATCATTCATTGGGAAGAGAGGTGAAAACCCCATAAAACCATGAGATATTTCTTACAAGGATAAAATATTGAGGAGCATAATTGTACTAACACATCCGAATACAAGGTGAAAATTTATTTCTGCGTCGCTTTCAAATTCCCAAAACAGTAGTGTGAAGTTATATGTGGCCGAGGATGAGGATATCCATTAAAATTACCAAGGTAACCCTCGAGGTGTCACGAGGTGCACAAGAGGGAGGGGCAAGAATGTCCTTATGTCCGTGAGAGAAAATCAGAAAATTGAAATAGACACATCCATCCACGAGAAGATCAATTCTGAAGCTGCAAATCAAATGGCGATGGCTGTGAACCTGAATCTCAGTCCAAAATGGGCTTCTTCGTCTTCTTCATCTTCTTCTCAGCTTCCTACAAACATCAATATCGCAGATTCCTGTACTGCTAAATTCGGATTATCACTTGGTTCTGGCAAGATTTCCAACGGTGGTGGTAGTATCAGATTCAGATTCAGACCTAGCCGTGGTGCTACGATGACGGTAAGGTCGAGCCTCGAAACAACGGGGCCCACAGCCACGGTGGGTCAGGTCACCGAGGTCGACAAAGATACCTTCTGGCCGATCGTTAAGTCCGCCGGCGATAAGGCCGTCGTCCTCGACATGTACACTCAATGGTATAATTACTTACTGTTAATGCTTCTTTCTCTAAATTAACTGCTTGTTTTTACTTCACTCCCTCTTTTATGGAAGGGAAGTTACTTGCGTCTTATAATCCCATTGTGCTGCTATTGCTGATTTCTACTGACTTCCTGCTAGTTCGTTGTATATATTATAGATATAGTACTAGTTGATAATCGTATATGTGTATGAACATGCGCTTTTCTCATATGATTATTTAATCCTTGGAATTGGATTCGGTATTCTAAAGCTGAAGCATACATTATTGATGTAGTGATAGTAGTATTAGCACCCAGGGTCTGATTCATATAGTTCATGGAATATTGGAATATGCATGCGTGACGAATAAATTGGCTAACCAACTTTTAGCCATGCGATTTCTTAAATCTTTAATGCAGTATCACAACTCTGCCCCTAAACATCAAGGTTCAATAGCGAAACTTCGTTAAGCTTGCTCTTCGGAAAGCACGTAAGTTCAGTATATGGTGAAAGTTGGGGAGCAAAAGATGAGGGAGCACTTTGCTAATCATGTTAATTTAGCCGCTTTAGCAGGAATGCATTCCATTCATATGATCTATGACACTTTTCCAGCAACTATTTGTGGTCAGTCCTGCGATGGAGTTGGATATTTTATTGGAGATGTGAAGCCATTACTTATGAGAACTAGGATAGTTCTACATAATTCATCACAAATTGATACGCATGGGTTTAATTCGCTTAATAGTAGGCTGCTATTCTTGGAGATGTCACGCTTCCTAAATATTCTGCTGGTCATGAATCATGACTCATCAGCTATTGAACGGATCCAAAACATGCTTATTAAGAAATAATTCATTGGGTTACTAACCAATAACTAAAACTGAGTAATAGGGGTTAGTTTAAACCTTGTAGATCATTTGATTTTGGTGGATCTCGTGTTAGTATGTGATATTCTAGTGTGGTTCTGCCGAGACGGATGCTATCATTATATAGTTCTCAACTATTTGACAGTGTATATATCCTTCCTGAAGATTAGTCTTCCTGAGAGTCTAGTCTTCCTGAAAGTCTTCCTGAGTTTAGTCTTCCTGAAGTTTATTGTCCTGGAGATGCTAGTATCATATTCCAGCTCAGCATAGTTTGTTAGGAGTTTGTTATCCAGCTCAGTTTAGTTGTTGTTGAGTTGTTTTCAGCTAACTGATTTCTGGTGATTCATTCACCTATATAAACTACATTGTATTCTTTGTTAAATAAAATGCAAATCATTCTTTCCTAGTTTCAATTTCTCATTCTCGATTTCTCTTAGTTTAGCACTATTAAACTATCATCGATGCTAAATACTGAAAGTATATTTGGGAAATTTACGTGTCAATTTGCAGGTGTGGTCCTTGCAAAGTGATGGCTCCAAAGTTTCAAGAATTGTCTGAGAAGTATCTTGACGTTGTCTTCTTGAAGCTTGATTGCAACCAAGACAACAAGGTGTGAATATGTTCAATAGTTATCTTTCACCGGCACTTCAGGTTAAGCACAAGGTTAAATCTAGTCTTCCTTAACTTCCTATGACTCACATGAGATTTATTTGATGATTGTTGGCAGCCCTTGGCGAAAGAGCTTGGGATTAAAGTGGTTCCTACTTTTAAGATTTTGAAGGATAGCAAGGTTGTGAAAGAAGTAACTGGGGCTAAATTTGATGATTTAGTCTTTGCAATAGAGACTGTTAGATCGAGCTAAAGTTTGTTTTTCCATGCCTCTGGAATTATAATATTGTAAGTATCCCATGTAATTGTAAGGTAATGGAAGTTGAAGAAACCTTATCCTTATTGTTGCCAAGTAACAATAAACGATGTTCATTCTTCCTTAGATAAAAATTGCTCAAATTGACATGTCAACGATGAGATTTCCTAATTTGGCTGTTGAAAAATCTGCCATTAGATATGAAATGAGATTTATATGGCTTAGGGTTGGGTGCTTGAAACAGTGGAACAACTAAGCATCACCGTCGACGATATGGGATTCAAAATTTCTATTTTCTAATCCTCTTGTCCTTTCTCGAACGTGTCTCATGTATGTGCATGAAATCGTCCTCAATGCAAGAATGTAATTTTCGTAGAACAATTGTATTGTGAACCTGACTCATCCAAACACTCCAATCGAGACAAGAAAAATCAAAATGTCTCAATTGTAATGGGAATCGTTTTATATATATGGTATATGGTAGATAGGTTTTGGCATGTTGTTTTTACACGTAACTTGAGATATTTTGGTCCTACTCAAGAACTTAATTTATGATAATTGGCGGATAAATATTAAAACTTGCGTGAATTCTTTTTATCGTTTTAAACTACTTTTTTATATTTGTAAACTTATGTTTGTCATTATCTCTTCGATTCATTAAAGAAGAAATAAAAATATTTTAAACAATACCGATACGGAATTATGGTTATATGATACTTTATTATTTTATTTGGTCAAAATATATGATACTTTATTAAAAATAACTGTTCCCCATGTTATATCCCCAACAGACGGATAAAATACTCCTACGAAAAAACAGACGCATAAAATACGGACTTTGTCGGCCCAGAATTACCTTAACATTTGTAAAAGATATTAAGCTTGAACAGAAATGTTTGTTTCTCCATCAACCTACACAAGTCGCACAGAAAATTAAAAGAAATTTAGGCTCTAAAGACTTACTCCTGAACAATTTTTTTTACTAAATCAGAAGACTAGCTACTTAATAAAAAAAAAACCATTAACTGATTCATTAGAAACTATTCCAATAGAACGTTGGGGGAAAACAGTAAAAAAGGAATACATTATAAATGCGTAATACTTCTCAACTGTAGCATCTCAATTCTGGACAAAAACTTCGTACCCTTTCTAATGGGATGATGCTGTGCCTCAATGATACCAACTACCAAGAAATGCAGATCCCTTTGTATCTATGTCCATGCATCTACATGCATGCTCCAATAGTTCTATGGTTCAATCACAAATAGAGGCTGGAAGGGAAAAAAAAAAAGAATCAGGCCTAGAATTATGTGCAATTAAATAAACTGGACGGTTAGTAGTCAGAATGGCCAAGAAAATACTCACAGTGTCAACGCTTACAGACTTGCCATCTTCTGCAAGAATATCAACCACAGTTCCTGATTGATCAGCCTGAATAGTACAGAAGAAAAGTACAAGTTTATAGTTGGCCATACAAAGAAAATACTATAGATAACAGACCAAACAAGAAATACGATGAATCCTAGGTCTAATTTTTTTTCCCCTCGTACAAACTAACCAGGGTAGATGTAAAAGGTAAGCTTTTTTCAGTACAAACTTTTATGATGAAATTAGTGAATGTAAATTCAACCAGAATTCACTGATTCAAGGTGAATTTAGATTGAATTACCAATTAATGTTTGCAATGACTTTTTTTAAAAAAAAAATAGAAGCACTTAAATTTATTTTTATTATTACTATTTTTACAGAAACCAGTGAAAAACACTTTGTAAAAACCAACTTGAACATGTACAAATCATTATTGGCTTTTCAGTCAGTTCACCAACCCAATCACCATTCAATATAACAGAAGCAAAACTTTTGTGCCAAAATCTAGTTAATACTTAATACTATATCTCCAAAACAAAAAAAGGTATATGCCTTACACCCCAGAAAAACCAAAAATACTTTATGGAAAGTCCTAACTCTTTTTCATAAAACTAGAAACCATCAAATTTGAAACTTGAGAGGGAGAAAGGTAACAGGGTATGCCATGTGCATCTTACTAAGGCACAAAAAATAAAACTCACTTCCCCAGTCAACAGTTCTGATGAAAAGAAACAATCATATAAATATTTGAACTTACTTCTATTTCATTCATCAATTTCATTGCTTCAATGATGCATACAACTTGTCCCTTCTTTACTTTGTCTCCAACCTAAAGAAAAAAATCTCACAGGGAAGACGAATTAAAGTGGGAGCAAAAAAACATGATATCAAAAGTCAAAAGATAAATTTAAATCATATGCAAGTTTAAATCTACCTTCACAAAAGGAGGTTCACCAGGTGCTGGACTTCGGTAGAATGTCCCTGCCATTGGACATTTTAGAGGTGGATGTGATAATTTGGCTGACTTCACTGGTGAAGGAGAGGCTGATGGGGTAGGAGAAGGATGAGCTGGGGTAGGTAGCTCATAAGATGCAGGAGTGACTGGTCCCACCAGTTGTGGAGGCGATGGTTGTACCATGGCAACTTGAGCAGGAGATGACACTTGAAGTATGGCCTCCTTTTTCCTGATTGTTACTTCACAATCAAGCTGCTTCAACTGCAACTCTACAATATCTCTTGAATCAACAAGCCTGCAGAAAAATAAAGCAAGGTTTTCTCCAAGAGTGTTTAACTAAAGTTTGTTACTAAAAGAAAGAAATAACAAACCGAGGTTGGTTACTTGACAAGACTCGCAACTTGAGTAATAAACTCTGAGATTGATTCTTGAGTAGCCAAAACTCCAGAGGATGGTTCACTAGATGGCTTGGCTTCATTTGCACCCAATGCTACAGTTGAGGAATCATCAACCTCAACCTTCAAGCCAAAAGATGAGCCCAAAAGCATGTCCAGTAAATACATATACATAGATTCTCAATTAAAAACCATCAAAAGGACCTTACTTCATTCAATTGTGCCTTAATCACTGGACTTGACATTTTACTGGGCGATGATACCTACATGAGTAGAAAGGTTATTAAATCAATGAAACTAACTGTTGAGCCGAATTATATTAGAAATCAATAGGTTCTAGATCAACACCACTGGACTAAAGAAGGAGCAACTCAAAGGTCTTTCTTATATTTCGAGAAGGGGTGAACGGATAAACTATTTTGAGTTTCATCTTCCAGCATTTTATAAGACCCTCCGTCATAACATACTTTGTTTTATCATGAAGGGAGGTTACTGACAGAGAGTAATAATTTACAAGAACAAAATGGTGTTATATATTAATGTTTGTACTATAGCAGAGAATCGGGAGGGATAACCTCAAATTTTCCTATCTTCAGCATTTCTAAATACAGTGTTTGCATCTAGAAGTGTAGTCAAAGGTGCTCATCTCAGTGCCCAATAGACATCCGTACCCCAGCATTCAATTCGTCACAGTATAATTATAACTAAAGAGAAAAATCATCCATAACTTTTTTTTTTCCATTTAGACAAATGATTCCCGTTTAGAATCTCGAGATTTCTCTACTTTACTAAGCGAAATCCTATACGAAATAACAGCTTCCGTATCCAAAGAAAGCAATACGGGAACAGCTAATTGAATCAGTATCGAATTACAACAAACATCGGCGAAGGTATATAAAATGGGAAAAGGAACATATAACAGCAACGACAAAGTGTAAATACCTTGGTTGAGAATCGCGGCTTGGATGGAGGAAGGAGGGGAAAAGAGAGGTTAGAAGAAGAGTATCTATTACAAGAAAGAAGCAAATTGGAGGCGGTGGCTTTGGAAGCGATAGCTGAAGACGCCGAGGAAGCGAAAGAAGAGGCCATTGTTGGACGAACCAACTTGCCAGAGAGATTTGAAGATTCAGAAAAGTCAAGTAGGAGAAGTGAAGAGATAGAAGTGGTGAGTTTCGTCGATTAAACCAATTAGATTGAGTAAGGAGATGAAGGACCACTTTCTGTAGTACTATACGACTATTCACTCACTCCAATCCGTTAATGAACATGGTATATTGGAATTTGATTGAAAAAAAAAGAGGGCATGGACGTGTGTATATCCCTAAAAAAGATCATTCATCCATGAGTGTGTTTTTCAGGCCAAAAAAAAAAATCCATGAGTGTGTTTTTTTCCCCACTTTTTCCCCCCTAAAATCTTTGCTTCATAAATTACGTTCTTGTGTGAATTATTTACTGATATAATACAGTGAAAAGTACTAATTACGTACTCAATTTTTCTTTTTCTGTCAATTTCATCTGCATTTTAGTCAATTTGATTCTTTAAGTAACTTCTTTTAATAAATTAACGACAGACTGCATATTATTTTTTAATTGAATTAGAATTTGAGTATTTTTTTCTATCAATTTTACATTATATATCATTAGTTATATAGATTTTTCGCTAATATTTAACTAAAGTAAGAACAAAGGATAAAATTGACTAAAATTTAAAAGATTAAAGACAGAAAAAAAAATTGAGAACGGAATTATACGACTTTTTTTTGTCGATCTAATAATCCTGATAAAAATTAGGAAAAATCATAGAGTACATATTTATGAGGGTTGCCAGAAATAATCAAAACCTGAATTGTTTTATATATTTAGAGAGAGTCCAGTTGGGAGCCCAAATCGAGAAAAAAAAAAGGCCCAATAGATAGAGAGAGCTTGATTGATGGACTAGAAAGCCCTAACATTTGCAGTGGAGTGTTTTATTCTCTGCTCTTTTCTGTTGAGTGAGAAGTGGAAGAAAGAAAGAATTCGTGCGGTGGATTCAGTAAAAGTGGAAGTGTAGAAAGAAGGCGAGTTTGTGTTTGACAAAGGAGTGAAAATCATTTTGATCATTCATCCAT
The DNA here is from genome assembly GCA_003254925.1 of Chamaecrista fasciculata. Taxonomy (NCBI): domain Eukaryota; kingdom Viridiplantae; phylum Streptophyta; class Magnoliopsida; order Fabales; family Fabaceae; genus Chamaecrista; species Chamaecrista fasciculata. Next base: position 59,960 of record QANZ01007483.1, read on the forward strand.
TGCCATAACAATTGCTAGCACCATAAGCAGTGGTAATAAAGATGGCTTCTATATCCATTGGTCTTCAACGCTCGTGCTGTCTTCTTCCTCCTCGTCCTAAACCCTTCATCTCTTGTACTCCTCTTCGTCTTCCCCAAATAAACCCTAAACCTAAATCCGGCGTCGTTTTCGCTCGCAGGTCCTCCAATTCCAATTCAAGTCCCACGCCGGCCACCGACCGTTTAATCTCAGTCGCCGCTTACACCCTCCCTTTCTTCAATTCCCTTCACTACGGCCGATACCTATTCATGCAATACCCTAATTTGGGAATCTTGTTCGATCCAATCATTCCTCTTGTGAGCCTCTACAGGTCCATCCCTTACGCCAGCTTCGTCGCCTTCTTCGCTCTCTACTTGGGCGTTGTGAGAAACCCTTCATTCTCTGATTATGTGAGGTTTAACTCCATGCAAGCCGTAACTCTCGATGTCCTCTTGGTGGTGCCGCTTTTGATCCAAAGGATTTTCAGCCCTGGTAGCACCGGCATCGGCTTTCGCATCATGGTTTGGTCACACAATTTTCTCTTTCTCTTCACACTTGTCTCCTTCCTTTACAGTGTAGGCTCATGTGTATTAGGCCGTACCCCTCACTTGCCCTTTGTTGCCGACGCCGCTTCTAGACAAATCTGATTCTCATCATCGGATTATCCTCTCTTTTCAATTTTCAATTTCGCTCTTATTATGTACGCCTTTTGCTCTTCTCGACTGTATCAAGACAATGTTTATCTCGTTCGACATTCAACATTTATATTTCAATTTGATTCCTTTGTTTTCCTTCCTTTCTTTTAATTTTTGTTAGTGCGTTTTGAATAATCATACATTTTTTTACTAGTTACTTTCCATTATTTCATGTTACAAGCAAACATTGTGTTCATGGATGGTAACAAATGTATGCCTTAGCAGCGTCGCTAAAGAACTCATTCAATACTGCAACCAATTTCAGAACTCGTCAAAGCATGAGCAAATATAGCTGCTAGAATAGTACCAAAATCACCGGTTCATCAAATTCCTAATGTCCAAGGTATCATGAAAAGCCTTTAACTAATTTGAGTCAAATCCATGTAGACAATTAAGTATGAGGAAACAACTTTTCTAGTCAAAAATATCTGCAAAGCAACATCCAACATAACTGACTACAGCTAAAGCTTAAAGTTACATCGCATTATAGGTGAAACAACTCGGCACTAAAGAAAATATAAAATTTATGTTCCAAACATGAGGTTCAACACAAGCACTGACTATTCATCATAATCACCAAGATCCACGTCAAGAATTGCTAGTACCGATCATTGCGCCTGGAGGAAAAAGAGGATTATTAGGAAACCAGCAAAGATTTTGACAGTATTTCAACAAATAAATATATATTTTTTGCCAGTATTTAAGTACTTGGCAGTGGTACTCCAGGTGCCGGGGGCATGCCAATGCTTTTAATTTTTAGTAAAAAAAATATTATATGACAATGTAATAAAAAGCTTTACAAAAAAAGGATGAAAAATCAAGGAATAGTAATAAGGTGAAAAATGAAAGAAGTGCATATAAATATGTATATATATATATACCTATGACGATCATGGTCTCTGGATCGTGAGCGAGACCTCCGGCGACTTCTTGAATCATAAGATCGGGACCGATCTGAGTCTCTATCCCGGTCCCTATCATATCCACGACTGCGTTCATAATACCGGTCACGATCTCTACTCCTGCGGTCGTTGCGGTCGTCTCTCCCTCTCTCGCGACTATCTCCACGTTCTCCATCCCTACTTGACTCCCTGTCCCGATCCTTGTTTCGTTCTTTTGATCTATAGTAAATGAATACAAAAGTTTCTCTAAGACTTTGCCAAGTTATATTTAGAGAAACTTAGAGGATCCATCTTATGAACTTCTACACTCACTAAAAAATAAATTTACCTCCTGTCATCATGCCGGTCAACGTGGCGGCTCTTGTTCCTTTCTTCCTGAAATAGTATGGTTTATCACTATTCAAAAAATGAAAGAACTAAAGCACACCCTAAAACATAAAACCCCTATCAAGACAATCCAACAATTACTTTTTTGTTGATCATTATTCATTTTCTGGTTGTGATGCCTTCCTCCATTCCTTTGCTCATTAATAGCATAGCATTTTTCATTGACCAGAACCAATGTCAAGACTTAACAATACATGAGGAAAAATTGAACATGAAATGAAATTTGCAGACCACCTACCCTCAATCTCTCCATAACACGCTACACTACAGGATAGCCAAAACAGGGTGCATCAAGAGACGAGTAGCCTTGAGAGGTTGGATCATCACTTCAAGGACAGAGTTATAGTTACCTAACTAGAATCCAGAGACAGCAATCCTAAATATATCTTCATAATTCTATATCATGAAAATAAACTAGACTAGTTTAAGTACAACTTTGAGAATATCTATCAATGTTGTAAACCAAAGCCAACCGAAAGGGAGAACCCTCTATTTTGTGACACCACTTCTGAAGACAAATATCACCAAACAAATCCATATATATATATATATATAAACAGTAACACTTTCTAAATTCAAAAATCTTCACCCTCTTGCTTCTCTTCTGATATCCGTGGCACCCTATGCTTCTTGGGTTGACCTCAAATGTCCAATTTTTTAAGTTTGGAAGAAGTATATCATAGACCAAGCCAAAATCACATCTGAGAGTTGTTAGTAAGGCATTATATATCAGTAAGATATGTAAAGCCCTATCTTCACTCAGACATTTTTTTTTTGTTTAGAATATTTATGTGAAGCCCTCCATGATAAATAGAAATCATATATCAGTAAGATATAGAAACCATTGACTCAAAGAGCATTTTAAACTTTAAAGATGATGTCAAAGGGTAGCAAGCACATAGCACAGAATTCGTTATTCCTCCTCTTTGATAATCCCAGTATTCCACACAAATGAATTCTATATGATTCAACGATCACTTGGAAGCAATAACCACAATACAATAAAAGAGAAGGTTTTAATTGCAATATGCTACAAACAATCAACAGGAAAATCCTGGCATTGACTACTCATTCAGTATGAACAATGTATTCAGACAATTTTAGAAGAGAAGTAAATTATGAGATCAGAAATATATGATAAACATCTTACTTGAAGCTCTTCTAACTTCTCACGAATCTGCATATATCCTAAATGAAGTTTTCCTCCAAAGTGATCAGCTAAACGGCGATCACTGTAAATAAAAATCCAAATCAAACTGTTCACAAAAAATAAGCAAAAGTTTTTATGCTACTATAGACATACAACATAATTTCCCCATAAATTTCCAGCTATGAGTATAGCATGATCTACAAGCATAAAACAGAAAAGACGCACATTCTTTAGCAGCAAAAGTTATCCTCGTAAAACTGGCACAAGAGCCTGCTGGTGACAAGGAGGTAATACTAACGGGTCAAAAGCTGAAGCACTTGAAACCCCAAATACTAACTCTATCTCCTAGCCAAAGTTTAAAGATATAGAGGAAAGGAAAAAGATGGTCCAGTGTCAAGTTTTACCTGTCATAAACACTCAGAAAAGCTCCACAGATGTCGCAGACACGTAGCTTCTGATCAGTCTGAATTGTCCAATACGTATAAGTAAGAATCAATATAAAATGAAAATTGCCAAAATTGTTGACAGAAACATGGCTATGATATGGAGAAATGTTTTGCACTGGTTCTGATTTTAGAGCTCTAAAAGAAAAACCATATTATAATTTCTCCTACAAATACTAACTCACTGAAATGGCTACAAATCACAAAACAACAGAGCGTATTAAAAAGACATTTCTTACAATTCGCACATCCACCGCCGTATACTTTGAAGAATCCAGTAATGGCTCCTGCCTGGCAGGAAGCTGAGACAAAATAATTAGATTATGTAAGTAAGAGCTGGAAATGAAACATGGAAAGCAGACTTAGGTTTCAACTAATTCAATAAGTTATAAACAACTTAATAAAAATATAAAACAAAAATTCATATCAAATTAAGCCAGATGAAAAACCTTCTTAAGTGCTTCAGCCTCTTCCAATGCTTTCTGTGCTTCATCAATCATTCCTTGTTCACCTGTTCAACAAACATATCAATCAATGTTCAAATCAATCAAATATAATAGAGTAACAGACCAAGAAGGAGGAAAAAAAGACATCTGCTCATATTTCAGAACTGCAAAATATCATTTTATGGTAGTTTCAGGTCAAACTTGTTCACACATGTACACGATCAATGTCCAAACTCCAAACTTAAGGGATTATCTATCATGAACAGCAGGTACCACTCAATTACAGTAATATTCACATAACATGCATACTGAATTCTCCTGCGAAATAAGCCACCCCCACCAGATCTAGATTTTAAATCTACAAATAAGAAAATTAATGGAACTATAGCGGTAATATAGTCAGTTTCTCCATTATATGAGTAATAATTAATTATTATTCACCTTTTCCTGAGCATCATGATTAATGAAAAGCACAAAATAAAGAAATCAATCAAATCATGGTTACTCATTTATTCAATCCACTTCAAATTCAAGCCTGCTTCCTTGTAAAGCCAGGAAGAGTTTTTGCTAAATATTTCAGCAGCTAGCATTTCAAAATTCCACTTTTTATTTATGAAAAAGAAAACAAAGAATAAGTCATATCAAGAAGAGAAGCTAGGATTTATAGATTATACAAAGCACATGACAGAGGGTACAGCGTGCATAGAGCATAGTTTAATTCAGTGATTATCACTGGCTTACCAAGATCCTCTGCCTTCTTCAACTTCTCATTTATCATCTCTTGCGTTTTTGGATCTGGAGTAACTGCCGGAATGGGTGCCAAAGGTGGCGGGTTTGGTGGAGGTTGAGGTAAAGATGCCCTATCTTTGTTAAAGGCATCTAAAAGAAGCATGGACTGTTTGAAAAGTTGAAATAATTGTCAGTATGTCATTGAGTACTCAAAACCAAGTAATTACCTACCAGATCTAACAAAATTTGGGGGAGGGGGAACTGATTACAGCATTGACAATCACAATAATCCTGATAATTAAGGGCTAACACTAGCCTGCTTGTCTGCTCTTTTGGTTCTAAGTTCCTCTACAATCTCCAATGCTCGAATCTTGAGATCTGTCTGTCCTTCAAGATCTACAAATCAAAAATTATTTTATCAAGTCAAAGTTTAAAAAATATCAGGGCTTTCACCATTTAAGATGTAAATCAAGTATGCGCTTTAAAAACCATATAAGTATTTCACCCATACATGTATATCAAGAAATCATTTTTAGCCTATGTAAAATAACATAGTTCATATGAATAATTTGTTTAATGTATTTCACCAGACTGGTTGAGAATAAAACCATGTTCATAATGTGCACAGATCAAAAACAAAGAAAATTCTTAGTTGTGCAGATTTTGATTCAAAGTTACATGTTATTTTCAGTGAGAGATACAAAAGTCACATAATTAAATAATTTCCAATCCAACTAGTAGACATTTGGTCTTAAATTATTCATAATTGAGGTTCCAATCTAACAGTAGGCTTCAAAAGGGGAGGAGGGGGGGAGGATCTGAATAAACACCTCTTTTTGACTGGTGAAAAGAATTGTACAACTTGAGACAAGAATAGTTACAGCCATATAAACAGACACCATAATAAATCCAAGGGATCCACTATCCTGTGTAGTATTCTTCTATAAATTTATAAACAAACACCATAAATAAATCCAATCACAGTTTACATAGTAATTGGAATCGAGATATAGAATATTACCATAATCATCAGCTTCTTTTAGCTTTTCTTTGATTTGTTTTGACAACTCGGATACCTCAGGTGTCTGCATATTTACAAAATTAGTTTATTAAAACTTACAAGCCAACACTACTGAGCCATTGGATCATGATGAAAAAGTCACCTGAGTAACTTCAGAGACGGAGATTGCAATTGCAGCTTTTGCATCCTCATCCTCAAGGCGCTTTAAGGCTCTACCAATTTTCCTATCACACTCACCTATGAGCCTCTCTATAACATCCTCTAACTCTCGGTCATAATTATCAACCCCTTTTGCTTTTGCTTCTCGATATCTAGAATGAGTTAAGAACTACCACAAACAACAATAACAATCAAAGCCTTTTCGTACTAGGTGGGGTCAGCTATATGGATCAATTGACGCGAAGGTATTTATCTTTGCATATTTCCACAGTTAGGTTAACAATGGATAAATCTTTCCGAATAGTTTTTCCAATAGTTTTTTTTGGTCTTCCCCTTCGTCGGAGAGCTATCACCCATCTGGTCTACTCTACTCTACCACAGAATAAAAACATGAGACCAAAAAAAATGAAAACAATAAAAACACCCCAACTGCATGTCACTCTAATGACATATAATAGACCATTTGTTGATATAAAAGATAGTATTTGACTGCAAAGACACTTGGGCCTAAGGCACTACAAAACACAACTAAAAAGGGAAAATACACTCCACTGACCATGCTTGAAATGGAATGAGATCCTCTAAATTTCCTTGCCTGTGAAACTCTATCCATGTAATCGACATCCCGCATGCTGCCACGTTGCCCTTAAAACCTTTCAAACGCATTGTGTGATTAACTTGAAACGGTAGACTTTGAGTAATATATTTTATTTCCACTTGATGCATTAAAACGCAGCGTTTCAGTGGCATTTGCGTATGTGTTTCATATTGGGGCCTCTGCAACTTTATCTGCTGTTACTTCTTTTTCTTCTTCCGCAACAACTGCCTTATAGTAACTTTTGTCTTCAATGAAGTTTCAACTTATCTGCAGTAGAGTATATTTTTGCTGTTCAACCATCTGACAGTTGGAGCTTTCATTCAAATCTGTCAGTTGGCTATTTTCTGATAAACTCACAGGCTTTTCCAAATTCTGATGACTGTTTCGTTGAAGTTTCTAAAGGTAACGGCAACATGGCAGTGTTTGAGACATTGATTGAATGGATGATCGAGATTTGAAGAAATTCATGGAAACTTCACAAATCAGAAATTTAGAGGATCTTTTTCCGCTTGAAGTAAGGGGGCAACAACCAATCTGTAGAATACCTTTAATTAGTAAAGAGTCCTAAAAGAAAAAAACATATCAAACAACAAGAAACACCAAAGTATGTAATCCTCTCGTAAGAGAGCAAAGGATACTCTTTCCTCAACTGCAGAGAATGCACCTTTGGACACGGGCCCATATCCATTTTCTGAAACAAGGGCGAAAAAACTCAGTAGGAAAAATAATGAAAACAGAAAACACATAGCATGGTGTACCATAAATTTAAAAATTATCCTAGGGAGGTAATAGAGCGGCAAAAACCCGAAAAATCTATGTCATTGCATAAATCCATCTTTCATTAAAAAAACTCAACTGATGCCTGTAACAGTATAACTCAGGTTCGAAACAAAAGAAAAAGAAATTATAAATTACCGTCAGTTGAAACAGTTCATGAGGACAAAGTCCGACCAAATAGAGGCGGCAGACATCTCGATCATAATATTTGCGATTAACCTCTCTTACATCTCCATTTCGATTAGCGCCCATCAACACATCCAGCTGCTTCCGTATCGCATCCATATTTCGCAGCTACCAAGTACCACCCGACACTGAGAAAACCCCAGAAGATCCCAATATGGGCTTCCGCTTTCGAAATTAGGGTTCTTGATATGAACTGACACTTTTCGCGTTAATTGGTGATTCCTCTGCTGTTTATTTTCCTGTACTTTTTCTTAAAGTGCCCTCGACTTCCAGTTTTTTTTTTTTCGTATGTATTTTTTTAATCCAGAGCATAATTAGCTTTTTTTTTTCTTACGCATACATGAATTTATTGTTAGTAGTTTATTTTCATTCATCACAAAATAAAAGTTTAAATTAGATTATTTGTAAAACTAATTTCACCGTAACAAAAAAAAAAATCTATGACTTTTACGGTTTTACCTTACTTTCACCACCAGTGACTACATAGTGGCTTAAATTATCGTTATCATTAATTAGTAATTAGCATGTAAAATTTAAATATCCTAGGTCACTTAAACAAGCTTTTCTATTTCTGGAAAGGAGTTCACTTAAATAAGTTAATCATAGTTTCATTTTATTTAAATATATAAATTTGATATATGAAAAATGTTATGAATATATATATATATATATATTATAAGTTTATTAATAAAGTTTAATGCGTCAAAAGTTTAAAACCATAAACTGAATTAAATTTTCAAATAAACAAATATTAAATTAAACACTAATAAGATGAAAAGAATTAACAAGTGGTAAGTGACTTCTACTATATTTTTCATGGATAAATTTAAATTTAAGTCTTGTTAAAAGCATTATTGTCTAAAGAGTTTTATATTATTATAAATTTTTTTAACAATAAGTGAGAAATAATTTGTGATCGTACCCCAACAAAAATTAAAACAACTAATTAAATAATTATCCGTAATTTTTGAATAGTTTATTATTTCATGATATTATTTTCTAATTTAGATTATAGTGATATATTAATTCGGTTTTAATTATTCTTTTTCAAGACAAGTTATAAATATATAAAAAGAACAAGGCTTAAGTGCACTTTTGGTCCCATAACTATGACAAAGGTTTCATTTTGGTCCCATAACTTTTTTTGTTGCAATTTTGGTCCCATAACTATGACAAAGGTTTCATGTTGGTCCTATAACTTTTTTTGTTGCAATTTTGGTCCCATAACTTCTCAAAAGGTTCCACCGTTAGTCACTTGGTGAATTCCATCCATATTTAGCATTAAGTATGACGTGGCATAGTGACTAGGATCATGATGTGGCAATATAAGATGAAATGGACTGAAATAGGATCTATATGCAACATATTAAAACTTATCTATACCCAACCACAATATATACAAATAGTGGTACTTCCTCTTCCTCGTCAGCCCAACGGGATTTCCTCTTCCTCGTTCCGCTTCTCGATTTGCCGTCGCCGCCGCTTTGGTCGTTCGACTTTGGCTGAGGATCCCATCGACTTCGTCGGTGCCTTCTGCTTGAAGTCTCTTCTTCCCCACCAGATTGGTCCCTGTCAGTACCACTCTTTGTATATATGGTGGTTGGGTATAGATAAGTTTTAATATGTTGCATATAGTTCCTATTTCAGTCCACTTTATCTTATTTTGCCACATCATGATCCTAGTTACTATGTCACGTCATACTTAACGGCTAAATATAAATGGAATTCACCAAGGGACTAACGGCGGAACCTTTTGAGAAGTTATGAGACCAAAATTGCAACAAAAAATGTTATGGGACTAAAATGAAACCTTTGTCATAGTTATGGGATCAAAATTGCAACAAAAAAAGTTATGAGACCAATATGAAACCTTTGTCATAGTTATGGGACCAAAAGTGCACTTAACCCAAAGAACAATAACATTCGAAAGGAGTACGAGAATAAGTAATTAGAAAATAATCTAATATCAATCACATTCGTGTTTTTGGCCCCAAAAAATGACATCCTTTCAAGTATGATAGTAATATAATTTGTTTTAAATATTATTTTTATTAATGGAGACAATATACCAAAGATTATTATCCAATTCCAATCCAAAAAATGCAAACACACCTCTAGTTTTTGTCCTGCTGTATAATAACAGTTTACTATTTGATTATATCAAAGTAATCAAACTTTGAATTTCTGTACCCAAAAGAAAAACTGAATTTTGTTTGTCCAGTGTATGTATAGAACAATTAAAGTATTAATTGTTTCAATATATATATATATATTATTCAAATTTATAATTTTTTATGGGTAATTCTAACATGTGCCCTTAGGGTACATGTTAAGGTTTTTTTTTATTGGTCAAGTGAATTTTTAAACATTAAAAATTATATATTAAATGAATTTTCGTAGATTTCAATATATGAGATGCTCTACTAACCAATTAGAAGACACATTAAAATGTGTCCTAAGGGCACATATTAGATAAATCTTTTTTTACAAAATAGAATGAATATCAGTTCAAGTAACAATTTTTTTTNAAGAAAAAAAAAAAGTGAAAAGCATCCGAGAAATCGAGAATACATGAAGGGTTGGCTAAACAAGAGTAACTTTGAATATTGCTTCCAAATTCCAAGTGATAAACGGAGGAATGTCTGTTTGCGAGATCAGATAGCGCTTTTATTCCATCATAGCTCATCCTGCAAAACAAACCAAGTCTTCTTTAGTGAATGAATTCATCATAAGATTGATCAAAATAATGCTGCCTCTAACGATCAAGCTATAATTAGCACTCTGAAAATAATCACAGAGAATGTTGATACTAACATGATAATCATCGAAGTGATCATGGCGATGCTGCATGGAGAAAACAATTCAGGTAAAAAAAGAATGAGTTTAGGGGCGATGAAGAAAATGATCTAAATTGAATTTACAGATAGTGTTATGTTATATGGTAAAAATTTAGTCCAAATACATTAGCAAAAAAACTTTGAACAGCAAAACTGCAAAAGCATTATGTTGTGCAAGAGGATCATGAAACCTTTTTCGCATTAACATGTTAATCTCTATGGGTGTTGTCTTCTAAAGTCCAGTAACAAAAACTCTAATTGTTAAGGAATGATACAAACCCTTCTGTATCTGTCTCTGTATCTATCTTTATAACGTCTATCGTGGCCTCTTTCCCGTCTTCTCCTCTCTCCATCTTCTCTTGCTCTTTGAGCTTCCTGCACAAACATGGGTTTACATCATTAACAAAAAGCAAAGGAGCATCAGTATGCTATGGAACTATAAATAGAGTAAAGTAGTACACCCATATACCTCCTCTTCTTGGGCTTTTCTCACTTTTTCTGCTTCTTCAAAAGCCTCCTTCTCAGCCTGAAATTCAAGCAATAAGTGAATAAATTCGTGTGGAGATAAATCGAATGCAAGTAAAACTGTCAAAAGAAAAATAAAAATAAAAATAAAAAAGAGAGAAAAAAGAAAACTCACCTCCCTGTTTGAAAATACTTCATCTACGACTTGTTTTGCATAATCAGGATCATCGCAAATCAAAACATTGTCAAAAACTGAGCCCCCTTTAACCTGAAAGATAATGTTTGGATTTATTTTGTTAGCTGCTGCCATCCATATTAGAATGATGGGTTTGCAGGGAGAAAATGGAAATAGAAATTTTCTGTTAATAATATGCCAAGCGATCACTAAATTTTGAAGTTAAAAAAAATTGTCCTACCTGCCAAACTTCAATGCCCACATATTTGATAGGCTTTAGCACATACAGATCAGGATCATCTTCAAACTCTAGTATGGGGAAAAAAGGAAACTTAAGCGTTCAATCATATACAGGAAAGTAATATGTACTTATAAACTATCTAAATGAACCAAGAGATGATACACTTGATCATTTTCGTACCTGGATTGTCTATCCAGGGAGTTTTCCACTTCCCTTTGTAGTTAGGATTCTTGATTTTCTGTCAGGTCAGAGGTAACAATTAGGAGATAACATTCAACAGAAGAATTGATAGGATTTTTTTTTCCTAGGTGGAGAAGGGAACAAAGAGGAGGGACTTCATCAATTAACCTTTTGTTTCCATGGTCCTTTGTATGCTGGATTTGGTATCCTTGGTGGCTTCCATATACCATTATCCTCTTCATCCCAGTCCTCAGGCTAACCAGATGCAAGAAAAGTATGAGATATCTGTTTTTTTTTTTTGTCTCTCTCTCAAATTTCTAAAGTCAATGAATCACAACAGTTAATGAAATCTACATAGGCATATGTACTACTACTTCTTATATGTGCAGATAGCTAACTAACCTCTTTAGCTTTTGGGTCAGGAATTTCTGCTGGGATTGAATCATACCCCTGAAATACCAAACAAACACATAAGAGTCTGTGATACTTGTGTACTAAAACTAATATCTTCATATCTTAAGAAATACCTCGGGCTTAACGTCATTAGGGTCATATATGTATTCTCTGTCATCCCAGTCTACAGGCTGTGAGGTGAAATCAGTTTTAATTCAAGTAACAAATCATGGTAAAAGAAATGGTTATTGTTAGGGATAATAGGTTGTGAAAAGGATAATGTAAACTAAATATATGGTAAAAATTCAGTCCAGACACATTTGAAAGATAATTAGAATAGCAAAAGCATTATGTTATGTTAGAGGACCATGAAACCTTTTTCGCCTTCACATCTTTGAGTTTTCGTGGAGGAAGGATATCCCAATCTGTATATAAGCTACCAGAATCCCTTTCTCTATTATCAATCAGGATACTGTAAGAAGCATCCGGCCTGAGAATAAATGTGTAGAAATGTGTTAACTTGTCAGTCTCACATTCCAGCTCCTTCTTTAGGGGGTAGTTTTGGCCCTGGTACGAGACTATGGCATGGAGCTTCTTTGTCTGGGTCCCACATAAATCTGGTCCAAACATTAAACTATAAAGAATTTTTCAGTTTGACATCCTTTTCGAAGGAGGATATGGATATGAAGCAAAATAGATGATACAAGTACACAGAATAAACCTAGTTGTTGAAGAGAGATGCAACTGTTTCATAAATTTAGTAAAAGAGTGAAGTTCCATGCAATTAACAGGGTCATACTAAACAATAAAATGACACAGAATGGAGGAAATTTTAAAGTCAACAAGCATGAACTGTAATTGAAATAAAACATTTTTATGGTGAGTTTTATTAAAATAGCTTTGGCCTTTCATCTAATAGTATTATGAGCTAGACCCCATAGTTATACTCCAGCTTGAAATTAAATACTGGGCTAATTGCAAACAGTAGGGTTATTAAATGCATTGGAAACTAATGAATTGCATATTTTAAAGAGAAGTAATTACATTTAAGTTTATCCTAACCAGCCACTTTTTTCTATTTCTATTTCTCTCCTAGTTCACTCACTTATTTCCCTAACAAGAACCACAGTTTCAGCTATGAATGATAGTTGTAAAACCCTTTCTCTGTACATGATTCTTGTTAATACAAAATGAAATTATTCAGGCTTCATCGGTTATTGAAATTTTCACAAGACATACTTCAATGACGAGGAAATAAAGCTAAGAATGGGCAATAATCAACACACCTATAAGGAGTGTCTCCACCAAACTTCTTTTGATTAACAAATCCAGAGAGCAGTTTTATGTATCCTCCACCACACTCGATGTCTTGCTCAAACTTTATAGAATACTGGAGGACCAATGTTCTGTTCTTGTTGCTGAACTCAGATATCTTTGCAGAGATAGCAAAGTGTTTGGCATCACTAGATGTCTGAATACCTGTGGAAATCCACACAAAAGAATAAATACCAGTTTTAAATAACCTTGGCAATAAAATCCAAATTAAAATCATTAATCCCTGCAGTAGAAATGTAGAGCAACAAGTTACTCACAACGTAGATCAACACATAGACATGTATCAGTCTCATTAATACGTGTTTAGTTTTCTGCTATTGATATTATCAGCTGTCACTTTGATTTTCTTCAACTATTACCATTCTTATTGCTATTAACTTAATCCTTTAAAAATCATAGAGTAGCATAGGCTAATACAAACTAGACGCATCTTTTACCAGTTATATGTAGGAAACACACCATCAAAATCATTAGGAATCCATTTTACACTTCAAGTCTAGCAAAAGCATGCAATGCATCTACACCTACTAGTACTTAGTATAATCAGGTTGCATCACTGAAACACACACACACTAAACACATCCTAACTCAGTAACTCTTCTTATGTACCTTTATCATCTGGGTCTCCAGCCCATTTTCCGGCTGTGTGCTTGAATGAACCAGCTTTACCTTCAATCTTCTTCCAGTCAGATTTCACCCAGCGACTTTGCCAGCCGTCTTATGAGAACCAACAAAGCAAAGAACATGTCATCATTGAAAGTTTTAGAAATTTGCATAAAGCCTTAACCATCCAAGCCAAAACTACAAAAGAATCTCTCCCTCTCCCTCAGGTTGTACAATTTATGTCTGAATTGTTAAAAGACCCTATATCATGCAATATACCCATTTCATTAACATTTTTTCAACAAAGATTGCGTAATTTAATTAATTCTCAACTTAAAAAAAATTGATTGAAAAATCTCAATTTATTTCTATCTCTTTTTGGTTTTCAGCTGGTTTTGACAATTATTTCAAAGAAAATATTAACAGATGACAAATAATTTTTTTCGTCAATCTATTAGGAGATAAATAACACCACTACTGAACTGAATGAGATTTTTCACATTTTAGCGGAAAAAAAAAAGTTAACAAGAAGTTCAGTAGTCAGTACTTCAGCTACACTTTCAAGAGTTTTAAATCATGAAGGCCCTGTAAATAATGAAGATAACCATAATAGTACCCACTACCCAGTATATATCACCCCCTTCTTTTCCAGCGAATGAATTTCAAGAAAATTCAGTAGAGAAAGGAAGAGATTGCTCCATCTCAATTGCATTTTCTAATGTTGAAAAAAGAGGAAGCAAAGGCATATTGAAACTACTACAGTAAACAACTAAACGGACTTTAGTTATTAGAGTTCTGCCTTTCTTGCGGTTTCTCGGTAACCAAACGGTAGAAAATTAAAGGAAAGTGTAAACAAAAATCTAGAATCGAGAGGGAGCAAGAAACAGACTAGAGTACCTTCAAATCGCTCTTCGAAGATGATTTCAGAGACCGAAGCTTGTGCTAGAAATTGGATTATCAGCAACGCTATCAACATAAGTTTCTTAAGCTCTGTAATATCAAACTGTAAAGTTAACGCACTATTCGCCATTTCGGGAATACAAAATTTCCCTCATGAAGTTAGTTGGAGAATGATTGTCTCTATTTATAGAGAACGTAGCTAGTTCGTTATTTACCTCCAATTTCTTGTCCAGACTACTGTTTACACTTTTCTCATTTTTTTACCATGTTATGTTCTTCACTCCAATTTAGAAAAATCATAGAAGTGTGATTAGATACTTTATAATATTAAGTACTCACCAATTTTTTTAATTAACGGCCAATAAACTTATAATTTACACGGTATCAATTTTAATATTTAACATTAACATGAATGTCCTATCATTAGCTACGGTTTAAATTTAACCTCTATGTATATACCTCCTTTATTTGTAACAAAAAAAAAAGATAAAAAGCATGATCTTTTTTCTTTTTGGTGTTTTCTTGGTGGAAAACGATGTGGAAAGCAAATAAAGATGATTTCTTTAATTAATTTTCTTTTTGACATGTTTGTTACATTATATGAATTGCATCGTCCAATGAAGAACCAAAATGACGTCGCAATGGCCAATCTGCTTCATTTTTTTCTTTCTAAATGGGAAAAGAAAAAAATAAAAAATAAATAAGAGTGAAGTCAAGTAATCCTTCAAGTCAATGAAGCAAGATTAGAGATAGAAATCAAGAAAATTAAAACCGATAAGTGGCCCATATTCTTCATTTCCATTCACTTTCGCTATGACTCAAGGGACGACTTTGAATTGTCATTGACAACGACAGTGAAGTCAACCTGCCGTGAAGACTGGAACCAATGAAATAATTTTTTTATATTTTCATTTATGTTATAATATATTATTAGTATTGATGTTTTAAATTATATATAATAGCATATTAAAATTAAAATTATAATGAAGTATTGTGGTGTGTATGTAAAACCTATTAACAATCTATGTTTATTGTTTAGTATTTGATTTGTCCAAGTCAACTAGAAGAAAAAAAATAATTAATACGTATTTTCATAAAGTGCTTACTTCGGAAAAGATTAATTTTGAATATAATCTATAGAATAGAAAAAAAATTAAAAATTAATATTACATCTATTTAAAGCAACTTGTTTAGTTTACCAAATACGTGGTTTATATTTGCAAAGAATGGTCTGCTTGAAGAGGGCTGAACAAGTCCAATATGGGCTGTATTCATGTTTAGACCTCTTTATTTGATTCAATTTTATTCTAAATAAATAATTATTAATAATTGTTTAATTGTAACATATTTATAATAAAATATATTTCATTACTTAGAAATTCATGTATATGTATGTATATCATTTCTGCATTTAAGAAATAAATAAAATATTTTCTAAAAAATTTTGCTTGCTAGAAGTAAAAAATTAATTAGTAATTTTGGTTTTGTCCAAATAAATAAAAAAAATTAAGTTAGAATTTAGTAAAATTTTGAGCAGTTTCATAAATAAAAAATAAATAAATATTTTTTTATTTTGTTCTCCACTATAACACGAAAGAACTATTGACAGACTAACCATCTAATCTCTACGTAGACATGTTTCCATATTTACATATAAACCATCCATATATGAGAAGAATTATACATGTATTAAGTTCTCTCAAGGACTTTATCATCATTTATAAAGGAGATCAGTGACTTCATGATTAAAAGATGGAAGATTGAGGGTGTAAGAGAGAGGACAGCAGAGAGAGAAGTTGAAGTATAAAACTGAAATGCCATATGAACTAACCCGATTTGACAGAGTTGTTTAAGAAGACTAATTTAGAAATTAGAACAGTCTTAGAATCTTGCAGATTTGATCAGAACAAAGTAAAGTTTCAGGAACAACTTGAAATCAAGAGACCTAAATAGAGTTTTTTTCCAACACATCGATCATGCAACATCAGCACTCCCTAATTTAGAAATTAAAATTATTTGCAAAGCATGCGATGACAAAATAAAAGAGAGCTAAAGCATTAGATGCATGGGATAACTGAAGACCTGGATTACACAATGAGAAATACAACCAAATGATTTTTATTCAGAAGTCAATAAAATAGGGTATGCTCAAGTAGAATCATTCTACAAAGATAAAGTAGCATCACGCTAGCACATCTCTTTTTATCACAAAGTAGTTCTCGTGAGAAAAATTTGAAAAATTAGACACCAAGATTTATGGACTTTTGCCTACTTTGCCTGCGGATGGGATGCAATAAAGTCCACAGCAAGATTAATGGAGTTGATCTTGTCTGCTTCGTTATCAGGAATCTCAAAACCAAACTCTTCTTCAAAAGCCATCACAATCTCTACAGCATCTAAACTATCCAATCCAAGATCATTCTGGAAATGAGCATTTGGGGTAACCTGGCAAAGTTAACAAGCACGGTGTTCATATGAATGCCCGGAAAAACAAGTTCAAATTATGCTAGTCGAGGAAATAATAGGTGAACGCAGCAGGGAGAATAATCGAGCATCTTCATATGTTCAGAGAAGGAAGGAGGGCGGTTAATTTAGCTGAAAATATTGTTGTCTGCTAAAGATGACAGTTTTGGTATATTGATATCAGCTACTTTGCTGTCAGTAGATGACTACTGTGTCCATTCTCAATAATATCCCCCTCCCTCCTCCCTCCCCACTCCCCAAACAAACACATAACCATGTACATTTTTCAGAGGAAAAACAGTTTAGAGTTCACAAACAGGCCTAAGCATAAGCATTGAAATTAGAAATAAAAAAACTTAAAGCCAACTCAAAGAAAAGTACAGCTAATGGTTGGGGCAATTAATACAAAACTATGGCCAATAACATGGTCTTCAAGATTCATGCATATTCATTTAGAGAAGAATCAAGCCATCAAACACCATGTTCTATAGAATTTCATTGATCATGGCCTACAACATTCAAAATCTATAATTTTTCTTCCAGGGGAAAAGCCAGTATATAGCTTGCATTCAAATTTGTTAGGTCCCAGGGGAACAGAGCTGCAAAAAACTAGGCAAGAAAATTCCAGCTTCTACCTTCATCTTCGTTCTCTAAGATATTAAGTAGGCAGGCATTTAAATGTAACACAGTAACAGTACCACGCTACCACCTAATATATCTCAAAACGTTTTCAAATGGCCATAGACTAAATCCGTTTGGTCCATAGTATTAGAAGGTACAAGATTAAATTTCTCAGCAAACAAAGTATATGACAATATAAATTTAGGTCAATTGAATAAATATTGGAGCATAATTTACATATGAACGAATTGTATGCCAAATTGGAAAATGCTAAGATAATTCTGAGTAACCTGTAATTTGACTAAGACTAACGATATCCATTTACAGCGAGATGACGCAACATCTATATTTCTTACTGATTTAGATTATTAGTAAATGAAGGTTCCCATAAATCTTACAGATAGTCTATGGAAAGTGGTGAGAGCTTTGGTTAGTGGAACGAAAATCTAGGTTCCAACTTCCAACCTAACCTGTAAGCCATATTTGCAGAAAAGAAAAATTTCAGAGAAATACCTTGGAAGGATCAACTTTCTGGAAGTTTTTGACGACGGAGATGACACGATCGGCGACGTCGGACTTGTCGAGAAAGGAACCCCTAGCCTCCTCGGAGAAAAGGCGTAGAAACACGTTAGAGGAAAGTGCGAAAGGATTAGACCTCGCATTCTGAGGCAGAGCCTGAACCTGCACTCTCAAGTATTTCAACAAAGGCTGAGCAACACTCCTCGCCGCCATTGAAGCACCTTCTTCTTGTGACTAGTTCGGCTCGCTCGACTTTTGCAAGTGAAGGAATTAGGAATATGAGAATGAGAGTATGAGACCAGTATACTAGGGCCTGTTTGATTATGTTTTCTGAACACAATTTTTTGTTTTTAAAAACAAAAGAATAGGTAAACTTGTTTGATTTCCTTGTTTTTTTAAATGTTTTAAAATTCTAAAAACAAATTTCTGTTTTAAAAGAAAAAAAATTAGAACAATGAAAATATGTTCTGATCTTGAATTTTTTTTTTTGACAAAAACATGATGGTAAAATGATAATATTTTTAATTTTTTTCTCTAGCAATGTTACGCTATCCAATAAAAGAATTACAAATAATGTGACCTATAATATATTTATTAGCTCAATCAAATAATTTTTTTCCCTTTTTTGGGTTTCAAAAATGAGTTTCAGAATAATTTTGTCAAAGAGTACTTATTTATTTTTGTTTTCCAAAAAATATTTTTTAAAATTGTTCTTAGAAAATGAAATCAAACAGTGCCCTAGTCTCTCTGAGAATGTTGCTGCTCTAAAACGCTGTCGTGCCAAGAACAAGGTTCTCGAATATATTGGGTGGGCAACTGGGCTATCCATATCGCATATTTTTCTAAGCCCATTAACGGCAAATGAATCAGCCCAACATTCATATGTGGCAATTACTCGCCATATGAGCTCATATCTGTTATCTAAAAAGAGATTGACCATAATTTGAGCCCATAACATTTTAAAGAGAAAATATATCAATGATTTAATAAATTAACGACCATAATTTTCCGGCTGAAACATATTTTGGTCGTTAATTTACTGAGAATTTGTTTATTTGCTTGAAATAGTTCATTTCAATTTAATTTTGGCATTCAAAGTTAAAAAATTATTGAAATTGATGTGTTTTATTATTGAATAGTCTCAATAGAAACGTAATAAATAAAAGTATTAAGAGTAAACTACCAAATTGGTCCCTGGAGTATTGATTTGTTACCAAATTGATCCCCCAGATTAACGAAATAGGCAAATAAGTCCCCGAATTTTACAAACGTTAGTCAATAATCCTTCCGTGAAACTGCCGTCTGGAAACATGGTGATGTGACCATTAAATGCTGACGTGACACGTTAAGTGTCACGTCAGCAGTTAACGGTCACATAAGCATTAATACTTAAAAAAAAACATTTCCACATAAGTGCCACGTCAGCCGTTGAAAAAAAAAAACCAATTGTGCTTGATTTGCCACATAAGCATTAATACTTAAAAAAAAAACATTTCCTTCAAAATTCAAATTGGTCCCTGAGTTTTATTTTTATCCCATTATTTTCAATTTCCCCTCTTTTTCATCATCTTCATTCATTTTAGTCCCAAATCCTAAAAATAAATTGTAAAGTGTCCCAAAACTCTACCAAACATTCTAATTTAGTCCTTAAAAGTATTAAAAACCCTAAAATCTAAATCCCAAACTCTAAACCCTAAAACCCTAAACCCTAAAATTGAGTTGTTTTAGAAAGGTCAAAGTCTTATTTTGGTCTCTCAAGTTTTGTTCAAAATTCTGTTTTGATCGCTCAAATTTTTTTCGTTCTATTTTGATCTCTCAAATTTTCAAAAAGTTCTACTGTTAGTCTCTCTTCAATTTTCATTCACTTTTTCCGATTTAAAAAAGAAAGAACTAACTTTAATCTCCCAAAAATTTTATTTTTTTGCACTGAGGTCTTTTGACTTTCATAATAAAGAAAAGAAAATAAATAAATTGAAGTTTGAATGAATTTCAACGAAAAAAACAAACAAAGAACAACGCGCGATTTCTAAAAAACATACTTCTTTCAACCCCATTGCCGGGTACCGATGATTTTCCTCCTCAGTTGCAGCACAAACAACGTCGTTGGCGTAGGCATCAGTAGTGACTTTCACACACGTGAGGTACCTTTGATTCCCCCACTTCCGGCAATGTGAAATTGTACTGAGGCTTGGATCTCTCTCAGGACCCATCACCATGGACATCAATGGCGGTGCTAAAACTCTCGCTGATACTTCCAGTTTTCCCCCCTCAGTCGCAGCACCGAAGAAGAAGAAATTGATTAAAATGATTTATTTATTTTTTCTTATGTTTTGATTAATGCCCAAAAAAAAACTTTTAGGAAATGCAAACCATTCTTTTAATTTAAAAAGTAAATGAAAATTGAAGAATGACTAACCGTGGAACTTTTTGAAAACTTGAGGGATTAAAACAGAATGAAGAAAAACTTGATAGACCAAAATAGAACATTAACAAATGTGAAGGACCAAAATAAAACTTTGGCCTTTTAAAAAAGAAAAGGACAATTACTCTTGGAAAACAAGATTACAGTAATGCGAGAGATCAAAATGGCAAAGTATTTTTTTTATTAATTGATTGGATTTAATGTTTTATTCCATGCCTATATTGCCAGCTTCGTAAGGTTCACCGCTTTATCCTCTCGATTGCCGTCCGGCGAATCAGAGTTGACGACGACGATGCTACTGTTACTCTTATTTCCACTATTTATTTTCGTGTTATTCAAATTCGCCACCGCTTATGGTAACATATCCAAAGATTTTTAGCTGTTTATTTCTTTATACTTATTTTTTAACTTTGCCCTTTTCTTTTTGCTATTCCATCTAGGTGATTTCACTCTGATGTCCAAGAAGCAACCGAAACGCGAAGAGATTGAGGATAAGGTAAGTAAACTCTATCTGATGAAAAAGCAGTTTCCAAAGGCATTGTTTGGGAGGATTGGGGAGGGATCGAGTGGGCTGCAAATCATATAATTTTCTTAACTTTTAAAAATGATGGAGTGGGATGAGCTTGGATGGATTCTCAGGTTCCTTCTCTCCATACCAAACTCCAGTTTCTAAAACCTTCTAACTATTCTTAAATTTCCTTCATTTTTAAAATGTTATATTTGAAACCCATTACATTTCGTTAATGACATTATAGCTTCCAAACAATAAATTAGTTATTATTATCTCTGTAAACTTCCAAATAATCTCACTCCTCTATTGATGACCAGTCCACTTTACTCCCTTCAAGAGTCCCAAACAATGCCGGACATTTTTTTTTTAAATCAACATAAATAACTTCAACATTTACTTTTACAATATTTCAGGTTTTTTGGATTACTGGTGCTAGCCGTGGAATTGGTATGCTATAACTTATTAGTGTCTGTTTTGAAACATAGAAATTGGAAATTTACCTCCCCTGTCTTTTTTCAATTTTATTTCCAAGCCACTTTTCTGTTGTGATCTTGAGCCGTCAGTATATCTTACTGCATCTTACACTGTCATTTCCCCCTTAGTTAGCATTACAACACTTAAATTCTATAAAGGTTAATAGATGGTTATTTATTTTTGTAATAAACTTATGATCGTAATTATAGTGGCTTAGGCCAGCATTGTTAATTTGTCATCTACTACATTGAGCATATGACCATGATAGGTTTTGATTTTAAATTCAATGAAGGCACAGGTTGTCCCCCCACACAAAGCTGCTTGGGTTTTCCAATCAAGAAATGTAGCCCATTGTTTTTAACAAATTTTTCTCAGATGTCACATAATACCGTTTGTTGTTTTCTTCCATGATATAATGATATTTCTATTCCTAGGTGATTCAGCTATTGTCCATGGTGCAGAGTTCACAAAATTTCATTGTACATTGTGGTGATATGATTGTTGGAAAATCTTTTTCTTGAATGGTCTTTATCCAGTTGATATGTTAGCCTCTTAATGATTTTTTTAGCATTCATATGTTAAAACTTTTCTGGTTCCTATTGTAATTTATTTATTTGAATGACTAAGTTCCTTTTCTTTTTACCCTACCTTGTAGGAAAAGGCTTTGATTGTTGTTGTTGTTGTTGTTGACTAAGTTCCTTTTTCTTTTTATGACAATCCATGTGAAGGCGAGGTTCTAGCTAAACAACTTGCAAATTTAGGGGCCAAGCTAATAATCTCTGCAAGGAATGAAGCTGAACTGGAGAGAGTAAAGCAACAGCTGAAAGGTATGCGTTATCACATTGCTGCATATAGGAGTGTCTAATACACTAAATGTATGTCTTGATACAATAAGAGCTGCATGTGGTTGTCATACTTTTAGGTAAGTATGCACCTGATGAGGTCAAGATCTTACCACTGGATTTATCATTGGGTGAGGATTCACTTAAGAAGGCTGTTGAAAAAGCAGAATCATTGTTTCCCAGTTCTGGTGTTGATTATATGATACATAATGCAGCCTTTGAGCGTCCTGTAAGTGACTGATTACTTCATCTGATGGTCAGATATTATAAATAAAAATGTTCTATTAGCATGGAAAAGTAATTGATTATCGTTAAACTGGAAGGCTAATTTATCAATTTAAAAAAGGACCGAAAAAGAAATAGGAATTATGATATAGTTTTTTATTTAGCTTGGCCTATACTGTTGATTATACTAGCTGAGAATTTTGCCTCCAGGCCTATTCTTCATCATTCTGCATGACAATGTCCTTGTGAAGACTCTTATACATAATTTTCTAATCTTGATTCACACTCATGCAAATAATTCCAAGAAAGTAAGAAAATATCTTGACAATACTAATTTAACATCCTTGTTTATTTACATACTGTGAAGTTTCCTCTTCTCTTATATCTGTACTTAGTTTGGAGGATGACAACTCATGCAGACTTTTACTCTAAAAAAAAAAATACAAGACTACTATATTTTGATAAACTTCTAACCATTAGATTAAGGATAAGAGATTATTTTCTCAGATTATCATTTATCCTTTAATGCGCCATCTTAATTTGTAACACTCATCCTACAGTAATTTTAAGTTTCTCAACTAATCTCAAGTTCAAGGAACAATAAACTTAGTGACTTCATCAGAAAGTGAGCTCAACCTTGCAACAGATTTTACTTAACCTTTTCAACTTTGGTGAAAATTCCATGCTCCTTTGTGCAACAAGCTCTAGGAGAAGCCAACCACATACTACTGATGAGTAATTGAATACACTATGGAAACAAAGCTTTATAGCGAACATATTTAGAACCCAAAAAACAGCAACCTTAATTGGTTAGTGTGCCCTGAACAAAGACAACTTTGGCAGGTTTTTTGGGAGGTATTTTAGTTTGCTTCGGAGTTGTTTCAGTTGCCTATATAAGGCTTTCCTGTTAGATAGTCTGAGACTGAGGAATTTTACAGCTTATAATATATGTTGAATTGATCCTCTATTCCTTCTCTACTTCATCTTTATCTAACTGCTTTTTTTCACTTATCATATAGTTCCTAATTAAACTTTTTGTTGAATTAATTAATCTGTTTTGCAGAAATCATCAGCTTTAGATGTAACTGAGGAAGGTCTGAAGGTATCTCATAAAGGAGATTCTTGCCCTGCTACTTATTTACCCAGTCTTCACTTTAAAGATTGCTTTTTTATTTTCCTCTCTTTTAAACTATTGAAAGTAGCTCTCTTAAGTACTTTTTGCATTGCTTCTTCCTCCTAAATAGGCAACATTTGATGTCAATGTTCTGGGAACAATAACTCTCACACGGCTCTTGGCTCCTTTCATGTTGAAGCGGGGGCATGGTCATTTTGTGGTGGTATGTACTATTTAGGAATTCTTTAATAATGTCCAATATTGCTTTTGGTATGTAGATAGTGATAGTATTTCAAGAGGGTCAGAAATTATGGAGCTTGCTAGCTGAGGTTTACAATTAAATTTGTTTATCTATTGAGACAAGTGATGACATGAAAAAGGAAAGAATAGTCAGCTTTTTCAATTGTATGTGCCAAGTAAAACTTGTAACTTCAACTGTTTGGTTGAAACATATTGGTATGTGTTTTTTTGTTTTGAGTGCATTAAGTTTTAAGTATGCTAACAGATTACTAAATTTGGAGAACTTATGCTTTTTCTTCCTATTTTCCTATTTTGTTATTGACAATCTCTCTTGTTCTTTGCTTGCAATCAGATGAGCAGTGCTGCAGGGAAGACCCCTGCCCCGGGTCAGGCTGTTTACTCAGCTTCCAAATTTGCTCTAAATGGGTACTTTCATACCTTGCGTTCTGAGGTATATACATTGTCCATTGTCTTGGAAAATAAGGGCCAGCAACGAACAGAATAAATGATAAATCAATTATGGTACCAATCTTTAACGAAGAGTAGAAAAAAGAAAATGGCACCAGCTGTTAGTAATCATATAGTTTACTTGGTCATTTTTACTGTGGCTTTATGGTTGCAGCTCTGTCAGAAGGGAATCAAAGTAACTGTTGTCTGTCCTGGGCCAATAGAAACATCAAATACCTCTGGCGCAAAATCGGAGAAGGGCTCATCTGAGGTGTGTTCCTTTTGCTAATTTATCATCCTTTAATTGAGTAAGACTCCAGTCGGATCTGTCTTTTCTTTACTTCCTTCTAATATGTGCATGGTATAGTTATCTATACAAACTTCTAAACTAATGGAAATGCTAAAAACAACATGGCATTTGTCGAACAACTACTAATATCTAGTTGCACATGCTGCAAGAATTAAGGGAGTACGTTTGAGTATTAAATTAGTGAACAAAATCTACTCCAATCTTCTCCCTTTTATAAGTTATTATTATAGTTGGGTATGGCATGCTAATCCCATGTTACGCAAATGAAAATAAAGCGAAAAGTTTATGCAATTCTATTATTAAATAAGATAAATAAAACTTCTTTTTGCATTTTGGTTTGCTTCTTATTACTAATATCAACTTACTTGAGACAGAAGCGCTTGCCATCAGAAAGGTGTGCAGAGCTTACTATCATTGCTGCAACGCATGGCTTAAAGGAAGCTTGGATATCATATCAGGTATATCCATTGCTGTTAAAAATACACTTCTAATGGAATACGTCTTTCTTTTAAACTGTTCTGCCTTCCTAATCTTAGGATCATAGGATGTCTTTCCATTGAATTTCCGGGTGTTTCTCCTCTAATCTCCACTAATTGGCTGCTTTGCCCTATCTGAAAATTGGTTGCCTTTTATCTTTTAACTTCTAATGAGAAATTCACATGTGAGCATTTTTTGGCAGTCTGAAACTTTCGGCTGGCAATACTAAATTGAACTCTTTTGCAGCCTGTGCTTGCAGTTATGTATCTTGTTCAGTACATGCCAACTCTCGGTTATTGGCTAATGGACAAGGTATTAACCATCTTCAAAATGCATTTTGTTTACACTTTGACATTCAAGGTTTATTCTGTTTTTCAGTAAACAATATCAGGCGCAATATCTGTTTGGTATATATATATGGCATAACAGTTAAAAATTATTAGGTTGGAAGAAAACGAGTAGAAGTTGCTGCACAGAATGGGAACAGTTATTCTTTGAGCCTACTATTTGGAAAGAAGAAGGCAGCATGATGCTCATCAAAACATGATAACATATTAGTTTCTAAACTTCCTAGTTTCCAATGGAGCAATGAAAGCCTAAATGAACCAATAAGCCCCTCCTGAAATGCAAAGGTAAGTAAGTCTCTTGTCTTACCAGTTACTACTTCCTCCATATGCAGACGGTATGCCATTAGAGGAACAGATTATAAAACTCTTGTTTATTCTGTAACCATAGTCTTGATAATGGTCACTATATAGATATTGCTCAATTATCTCAAGCTTTTGTTGATTGTCCAATAAAAGGTTGAACGAAACCTCGTGTAACAAACTACATAGCTTGTATATTCATCAAACAGTAAGGCCGAGATGAGGTCTTAATTCTTGTTGATTTACACTTGTGTGTGCCTATATATATAAATATAATGCAAGATTTGCACCTGCGCATAATGAGAAGACTCATACTCCAATATACACGTTCAGTCTTTAAGCTTTTGTTATCACATTATTAATAAAAATGTTTTAGACTTTTTAATATTACATGTCTGAAGTATTTTTAAGAAGCTCGATAATCAATAGTTAATTTGACGAAGCGGTGGGATACACGTGGAAGAAGTTTGCCTTAATTCGCACGCAAAAGTATGCACCTAGAATGGGAAGAACGAAAGATCAATTAATTCGTTCATGTAAGTTTAACACCGACCCCTTATAGAGTAATAATTATTGTTATTTTGGCCTCAATCGTATTAATATGGTAGGGCTCGTTGATTTTTTATGTTTGTCCCCTAGCTAATAGCGACGACAATAAAAAAGACATATCTTCAGTGTTCTGTAAGTATATAGAATTGAAAAAAGGTAAAGTACTAGTAATAAAGTAGGAGGTGGGGTTAGAAGGGTGGTCAAAGTCAAAAAGGCTTTAATCCCAAACAGTGGATTTGGGGCATTGGGTTTGATAAATTAATATATGAGGCGCAGGAAAAAGACGCGAATGAGCATTCCAAGAGCTTGTTAGCTTATGAGAGGATTCTATTTGGGATAATAATTAAAGGGACAAAGTCCAGACGCACACATGAGGCTTGCAGTTTTATTATGATACTCCACAATTTAAACTGAAATTCCCTCTCTCTCTCTCTCTCTCTCTCTCTCTCTCTCTCTCTCTATATATATATATATATATATATATAATATATTCATTTCTGGTTAAGCAGTGATGGATAAATGTCAAATAAGGAAGAAAGCTACTGATATCAAAGTTGTGAAGAGAACCAAGTATGATGAAACTGAAAATATTTATAAAGACAGCATGCATGCCTTATCAGATTAAAGAGTGAGATATTTAAAAGATTAGGAAGAAGTGAAGAAGTAATTGCAGGTGATTGATTAAGAACAATAATTGGTAGATCATTCGCTGCTGAAGGTGATCGTATCCTGCCTTATCATCTATAAAAAGTCCTAAGTTTAAGAAAATGAAATGTGTACACTTTAAAAAGTTCACATTTATTGGAAATGTTAGAGGATGAGAAAGAGGGATTGTAGGTGAACCCTGCAAGGCAGATGGAGAGAGAAAGTTGGTGGCATTATATTATTATTATTGTTTGTTTACTAATTACTACTAATGTAAACTAAGGTTTTAAAGGGATTAATTGATAAATAAATATTAAATAGGTAATGTTCCCAAGGAGGCACGGGTGTTCCGCTGATTTCTCCGATGCAATCCCAGTTCCCACTGGAGTTTTTTTTCCTCTTTCATATATATCTTAACCTTATTCTTGTTCTTGGCCTTCACGCCACTTCTATCGACTTTCTTTGTGTTTACACTTTTGTTTTATGATTTGTACATGGGTCTAATATGTGTCATGACACATGTTAAAGTTTTTTTTATTGTCAGGTGAGTTTTCAAACATTAAAAATTATCTTTTAAATAAGTTTTTGTAAATTTTAAGATATAAAATGTTTTATTAACCAATAAAAAAAACTTTAACATGTATCAAGCAAAAGACACATATATTAGATAAATCATTTGTATATTTATATATTCTTTGTCCTTTTCTCAATGAATGGAACTGTTAATAACATTTAATTTTAGAGTATGCCATATATGCATGCGAATTTCTTATAATTTTGAATGTTGTTAGGCATCGCCAGTCTGACCAAATACTTCTTCACCCCATGCTTTGATATCTGAACTTTACCCTACCTATATATTAAAATGAACATCTTTTTGCACTTTATTATATATAAAATGTTTAATCTTCAAGCTATTGTGGTGTTAAAATGAACAGCTAGGTTAAATAGTAATTTTGGTGTTAATTTTTTATTTTATTTTTTATTCTAATTTTCACATATTTTTTTATTTTGGTCAACAAAATGTGACTTCGTTGAAATCCGTCAATATTTCTAATATAGACAATTAAAATGTTTATTTTTCTCTTATGTGTTTTGTAATAAGAGAATTAACAAACAAAATCACCTAGTTTTGAAATAAAAATTGACTACAAATTTATCTCTAATTTGTGACACTAAAAATGATTTTTTTTGTCTTTGTCAACTCACTTACTATATAATACATATGAGAAAGAAATTATTCATCTTAATTGTCTATGTTAGAAATAACATGAGTTAAGAAATTTTTTTTCTCGAAATTAAATTAGTGTTTTGTAATTGTGCTACATCCTATTATTTTAGGCCAATTTGTATGAAATGCTTGTACTTGAGTAATTTTAATTAGTTGTCATGTAATGGGTACGGTAAAGATTGTAATCTTATAGTTAAGATTTGTGATATCTTATGTAATCTTTTAAGGTGACTTGTATTCAATTAGTTGCTAATTTTTGGGGATAAGCATATCTTAGTGGTTAAGGATTTAAGTAATTGGGCCTATTATCCTAATGAGCCTAGGTTCAGTAATCCTTATAGGACTAGGGTTTGAGATGCTTATAAATAGTTAGCTAGGGTTGATGAAAGTAATACATCACAAGATATCTCAAAAGAGACTCTTAGGGACACTCAGTCAGAGTTGATAGAGTAGAGATATGAGTGAGGAAAGACTTGAGAGGTGATTCATTCATCAGATTATTGTGTTCTCATATTCTTTATAATGAAGTTCCTTGTTCTTGGCTGGATGTAGGTCACACTGACCGAACCAGGGTAAATTGCTTGTGTTCATCTATTCTTCTCTATATTCCGCATTCTCATATACTTGTTTTGATCTATGAATGTTGTTGGGAGATACTCTGAATCCTAACAGGTACATTATAGCTAGCAGCAAAAAGCGAGACATATACAAATCATTCTTTAAGGCAATGTTACTATTTTGTTGTATATGTACTATAATTGAATTAATATCTTTTCAAGTTTAATTGCCTTCAGCACATAAAAATTACAAGCTATATTTCACCAAAAAAAATTTTTACAAGCTATTTAACTAACTTCCGCGCGCACAAATATATATATCCCTTGAAATCTTAGATTTTTATTCCGTATGATTTCATGATAATTTACAAAATATTGTTATATATATATATATATGTGTGTACGTCAATTACAGATAATATCACTCTATAATGCACAAACAACCTATATATATAGTAGTTGTTAGAGCAAGAGATTCTATATATATGTCGAAATTGAGACATATTCCCTTAAATGTGCACATATCAACTCTCAATTTTGGTATAAATATTGCCGCTGGCAAGTTAAGAGTTAAAATTAACACGAGGAAGGGGGAATTGGATATAGAGAATAAAATAGAAAGGATAGTGATCGATCGATGACACGATGGATGTACAAGACAAAGAAATGTTGAGTAATTAAGGTAATGAAGCTAGCTAGCCTTGTCGCTCAAATTTACATGAAGTTGATCGATATTGTTTGATCTGCCTACGATATCCTAAAACCTACGGTACGCACTAGTGTACTACGTTACGTAAAATACAACTAGACTAGTATTATACCCTATTGATCATGTAATAAAGAGAAAGGTTGAGGCCAGAGAGGCAAATTGGTAGATCTGGATGTTGGAATGGCGGTAGGGACCCAATTAGTATTAATGTTGGTGCATGCCGAGACTTGATGATTATCTGAAGAAGCACCTGAAATATTATAATATAAGTTTGTTGCACCATTATGATCATGATGTAGTGGTTGGTCATTATTTGGCAATCCCAAAGCTCCATGGCTGATATTAGCATATCCTCCGTCAGAATGGTGAGGATGAGGTGCAGAATCAGCATAGATATCGAAGCCCATGGTGGAGTGATGGGAGGATGAAGAAGAGTCCATAGAGAGGAAAGGTGGTGAATTGACATTATTAATATTATTAGAATGAAGGAAGTTGATGCTGTTATTGTGGGGATTTTGCTGATGATGATGATGGAAGGTAGGAATAAGATTATTGGTATTGTCAAGGGATTCATCACAGTGTTGCTCTTGCTTGCACCACATCGTCCTTTGAAACTGATGAGAGTAAGGGTGGTAGTTATACTGATTATGATGATGGAAAGTAGCATAAGAAGGAGCAGGATGCCACGTGGAGGAATCTGAAAGGATGATGGAATGGTTAGGGTTAGGATTAGGGTTAGGATGATCGAGAAGAAGAGAGATAGGAGGTGGATTATGAGTAGAATTAGGAAGAGGAAGAGGAATTAAGGGAGTATGGTCATTGAGGAGAAGGGCATCTTTGAGACGCTTGGCAGAAGCACCAATGGGTAAAGAAGAAGAGTCAAGGATGGACTTAACGTCGTATCGACTCATGTCGAAGTTTGTCACAGCGTTCAGTCCTCGGAACTTGATTGCTGCTATATCATATGCCTCTGCCGCTTCTTCCTGCGTACCTGTATACATCCTCAATTATTACTCCTCCTCCATACACTTTTATTTCAGAATAAATTAATAATTACATCTTTAAGAGATTATTAATGTAGTCAACTATAACATTATATAACAAACAAGGGTTGCTTACTGAAAGTCCCCAAGTACAGATCTTTGTTGCCGGCAACTCTTCCAATCCTAGCTTGCCATCTACCGTGTTGGTGATGCCTGCAATCCAAATTATTTCATTTATTATCATTGCAAGAATACATTTTACACAGTGTGTGCGCGCGAGAGTGTAGAGCAAACCGGCACAATATAATCTAAGCATCTCGCGCTGTTTTGCATTTACATTAATCTATTAATATATAACTTAGCTTGCACATATCCGATAAAAAAAAAACAAAGCATAGAAAAAGGAACACACCGAGCAATCCATATGGAATATACATATTTAACTTATAATGCTTTTTCTTTTTTGGTCGTACTCATAGGCACATACCACAGCAACCAAATCATGAAGAATGATCTCAATAACCTATTTAATTAGAACCGACATGAAAAAAAATTGCATTGCGTTATATATCTGGCTATGATTAAATTAATATATATATAAATTTGGATATATGGTCAGTCAGC
Source organism: Chamaecrista fasciculata (assembly GCA_003254925.1). Classification (NCBI taxonomy): domain Eukaryota; kingdom Viridiplantae; phylum Streptophyta; class Magnoliopsida; order Fabales; family Fabaceae; genus Chamaecrista; species Chamaecrista fasciculata. The sequence continues at coordinate 91,210 of QANZ01007483.1, forward strand.
AGTACCTGGTTACTCCTCGGTATATGGATGCACCGCGAGAAAACCCACTACTCTTCCTGCGAGCAGCCATGAAAATTATATTTATATAGAATGAAGATGATTATTATATAAATGTGCAGCTTTAATTAATTAATTTTAGAACTTGGAAGTTATGTACAGAAATAAATAGAGGCATCTGCAAATACCTTCTCAATGACGCAACGTACTCTTGCCTGGTCATATGCTTCATTTCTTCCAACTCTTTTTCATAGTTGCTAATCTAAACACCCATTCACACACTCAAATTAAACCCCGTTCAAATATATGATAGTATAAATATATATATAGGTGATCACTAGCTAATCGTTGCATGTTAAAACCAATGCCACCATCGCCTAGCTAGGGTTATGCAGTTTTCAGTTAAATAAAAACAATGGAGTATGGAAGCTTAATTACAGGAAAATTTGTAGTGGTAGTGGTTCCCCAGTATTTTAGGGCTGCTAAATCGTAAGCTCGAGCTGCCTTTTCTTCTTTGTCATAACCTCCTGAATAAATAAACAAATATCAGTATAAAAAGATAATAATAGTGTATATATATATATATGAATATATATGAATTACACTTGTACTCACCCAAATAAACTGCAAGAGGAGGTTGATGTAGACGAAGGCGAGGTTGAATGGGAATATGTGAAAGAGATATTGATTAGTACTACTGACTATGCATACAAAAAAAATAAATGTATATATGAAGAGTATTATTAACCATATATATACATAGGTAGATTCATAGACAGATAAATATATACCTTGCCTTCCTTTGCGAGTTTGGCCCTCTCTCCTGCAACTATTATCCCAGAGGTGAGCCTCATATCTACCAGTCCACCTGTGTCTGTTAACCCCCAAAAAAAAACAGTAAAGCGTCAAAAGGAAGAAACTATATATATAGCTAGGAACAATAAAAAGAATAGAAGAGAATAAATAGGGGAAAAGAGAGAGGAAACCTGGTGACACCACGGTATATGGAAGTCCTCTGACCAAAAGTGTCAATGGACTTTCTGGGTAGGCCATTATTAGTCGAAGACTCATTAATAGGTGGAGGAGATTCATGATCTTGAGGTTGAATGGAAGAAGAAGAAGTAGCATTAGTAGTAGGTGTAACTGTAAGGAGAGGCAGTACTGGTGATGATGATGAGGCTGATCCTCCTGTATTCATACAGAGTGATAAACTACCACTGTGAGTTTGAGGAGTTTGAGTGCCATTGATAATACTATTGTTGTTGTTGTTGGGTTGATTTCTGAGCCACGTCTTTATCATAGACAACCCAAAACCATTACTGGTGGTGGTTGTAGCATTCATGAAGTTATCTGTGGATGCACAGGATGAATCCTCCTGATGATGATGATCCCCATTATTATTATAACTCAGGGATGATGATATTGATGATGAGTGTCTTCCTAGCAAGTTCTCAAGCTTTGGTTCTTCATCCTCCTCCCTCTGCATGCTCATCTTGTTGCTTCTCAAACCCTCATTATTCATCTCCCCCCATTCTATTTCTGCATATCATATATGTATTCATTCATTTATTAATTTAACACTTCATTAGTAATAATTACTCACTATATTTACATGTATCTATATGGAAGAACAAATAATGAAAAAGATATAAATCAATTTAAGAAAAAAAAAAAACCTTGATTATACCTTGGGTGGTGGTGGTGGTTGTATTGAATGCTTGAAACATGGCAAAAGAAGGGTTAGGAAGGTGGTGGAGGGAATGATGATGAGCAGCTTCAGCGGAGTGGTCGGATGTCAGATAACAGCATTCGCCGGAGTTGTCGCCGGCGGCGTCCACATCGTCGGAGGCGAAAGCGAAACGGTGATGTTGAGGCTGTGATGGTGCAAGTTCTTCGTCATTATGAGAAGACAGAGAGAAACCCAACCAGTTCATTGACGCCATCTCTATATACTTCCACTGATGGATGATCACAGATAATAAAGCTAGCCCAACACAACACACAAGAATTGATTGAAGAGGCAACTATATATATGTGTGTATATATAAGCCAAGTATCACATGCATCAACTAACTAAGCTAGGTTTACATATCTATCTATGTGACTATTTATATAACGTCATACAAGGCCAGAGGGATCGAAGGGATTTGAAAGAGGAAGAAGAAGAAGAAGAAGAAAGGTCAAGTCGTTTGAAGATGATATTAAGTAATGTTGAAAAATAATAAGAGACTTTTTAATTTCTAGGTTGCATTAAATGATCGAGACGCCTCTCTCTCTCTCACTCTACCTAGGGCGCTTGGGATCTTTAACTCAGGTTGCTTCTCCAAGACTACTGACGAAAACATCAATGAACCTTGATAGGGGCCATTTTGTAAACCCCTTCTACTCGCTTTCTCTCTCTTAATATTATATATATATATATATATATATTTAGTTGTCCACCCTGTATTTAGGTTTGGCTAGACTAATGTGAATATGATCTACATTGCCCACTTTGTTATGATAGGTCTCCCAACCAAATATAATTGTATTCATAATGTCTCAAATATCTTGAATTAAACTTGAATGACTTTCCTTAAACAATTTCAAATCGCTTACCATTTGGATCAATCTCTTATTAATATTTAATTATAGAGTCTAAATTTTTCTTGAAATTATGATTTAATTTTTAAATATTAGAAATACATTTGTTGGGAGACCAAGTACCCACATTGGTCCTTAATTATACTACAAGGTTAATTCTATTTTTACTCCTAAAACTGTTTTTTTTTCATATTAAATCTTTGAATTTTCATATTTTTGTTCCACTATTAATTTTAAAACATAATTATGTTTAGTTTTTGTCATTATCTTTGAATTAGACATTTGATTTAGACAATTTCTCCTTCTAACGCGTTCTAGTAATCGAGTTGAAAGAGAGAGAAACAAAAACTCTACTACAAATGTATGTCCAATTTAATTTGTTGTTAACAATGAATTTTTTCTTTGTTAACTCATTTATTAAGATATATATAAAAGAGAATTTATTTATTTTGATTGTAAAAGTTAGAAATTATGGCAAAAATTAGACAAATTTATATTTTGAACTATCAAATGAAAGTGGAACAAATAAAAAAAAGTTAAGAACCAAAATGAAAGTAAAAGAAATTATAACTAAACTAAAATTCATCTTATAACGTAAAGATCAAATTGACTATTCAACGTGTATATATATATCTTATATTATATGGCTACACCCCTTTCTGGTCATCCACATTTTAAAACTATAGTACAAAATTAATAATAAGAGGAAAATTATTATTTGATCCCTTCTTTTTTACTGAATTAACGATTTAGTCTCTTATTTATTTTACATACATATTTCCGTGCCCGTTAGGACACGCAAAAACTCTAGTATATATATATATATATATATTAATTTAATGGTGCTCGATATACAATAGGTTTAGTCTTTTGTTCCCTTCTCTTTCAATATTCGGTCAGAGTATTTGCAACCCAAAATCTCTCTCTCTCTCTCATCCAAATAGGTTAAAGTTGCATTTCAAAAAGGGAAACGAGGAAAGGCGCACGGGGGAACAAATATAATTATTCTAACAAAGCCTTAATTAATGACTCTGTCGTCCTCGTAGGTCGTAGCTTTGTTTTTCAAACTACGAAGCCTTTTTCGATATGGATGCACTTGCATTGTCTGCATATTTTTTTTTAGTAAAATAACTTCTCGGTCCTTGATTTTTGCACTTGCTGACAGATAGGTCCCTGAATTTTACCCATTGTACTAGCCTGTCCCCGAAATTTACAAACGCCTAACTAATTGGTCCCTCCGTCATATTGGCGTTACAAAAATGCTGACATGGCCATAAGGGACGCTGATGTGTCCCGTTATGAGCTGACGTGTCCCGTTATCGCCACGTCAACACCGTTATATTCTAAAAAAAAAACTGTCACGTCATAAAATAGTGACACATAAGCATTTTTTCATTGCACTTATAGGTCCCTGACCCATTTTTATCCCATTATTCTCAATTCTCCCTCTTTTTCATCATTTTCATTCATTTTAGTCCCAAATCCTCAAAATAAAATTATAAAGTGTCGCATAACTCTTCCAAACATTCCAATTTAGTCCTTATTATTCTCAATTCCAAAAGTTTGAGTTGAACAATTAGGCCCTTGACCCATCTTTATTTATATTATTCTCAATTCCCCCTCTTTTTCCTCATCTTCATTCATTTTAGTCCCAAATTTTCAAAATAAAATTGTAAAGTGTCCCAAAACTCTTCCAAACATTTCAATTTAGTCCTTAAAAAATATTAAAAACCCTAAACCTTAAACTCTAAACTCTAAAAAAAATTTTAATCTTCATCTTCATGCAATTTAGTCCTTAAAAATATTAAAAACCCTAAACCCTAAAATCTCAAACCCTAAACCCCAAACTCTAAACCACTAAACTCTAAAACCTAAAACTTATTTTTTTTTAATCTTCATCTTCATTTTCCTAATTTAACATAAATCCCTATTTTTTTAATCCCTAAACCCCTAAAAAAACACAGAACATGAACTAATTTCATCTCCATCTCCATCTACATCTTCCACACAAAACTCCTACTTCTTCTCTTTCTTTCTTCTTCTTCATCTTCATACTGCCGCCACCACCACCCAAAACTCCTACTTCTTCTCTTTCTTTCTTCTTCTTCTTCTTCTTCTTCATCTTCCTACCGCCGCCGCCACCACCCCTTTGTTCTTCGCCGGTGACCGAGATCGTCACATTCCAACTCTCTCCTTGTTTCGACTCATTCTCATTTCTTCATTAAAATTGGCGATTCGAATTATACAGGGACCAAAATTAGCGATTCAATTTGTTTTCTGTGTTGGTTTAAAATCCGCAATTCGAATTTAGAAATCGACGATTCTCTCCTCCGCTGATGAAATCCTTGCTAAGCGGAAGACAGGGTCAATAACAGATCATACAATCGCAACATTATTCAATTCATTGAACTTGTGCGAAACCCACAAAATCCTTCGTCGATTTAGGAATGAAATGAATCTGCAAAAGATGATGATGAATGATGAATGATGAAATGAATCCGCAAAAGAAATGCTTTACATGTATGGTTTTAGGATTTAGGATTTAGATTTTAGGGTTTTGGATTTTAAGGTTTGGTGTTTGGGGTTTAAGATTTGGGGTTTTAGGGTTTTAGAGTTTAGGGTTTTTAATATTTGTTTATTTCAATTTAGTCCCTAAAAGATTCTTTGTTTAAGGACTAAATTGGAATGTTTGAAAGAGTTTTTGGGACATTTTACAATTTTATTTGAGGATTTGGGACTAAAATGAATGAAGATGATGAAAAAGAGAGGGAATTGAGAATAATGGAATAAAAATGGGTCCAGAACCTAATTGTTGAACTCAGTTTTTTTTTTAGGGTTTAAGGTTTGGGGTTTTAGGGTTTTAGATTTAGGGTTTAGAGTTTGGGGGTTTAGGGTTTAGGGTTTTAAATATTTTTAAGGACTAAATTTGAATGTTTGAAAGAGTTTTGGGACACTTTACAATTTTATTTTGAGGATTTGAGACCAAAATGAATGAAGATGATGAAGAAGAGGGAGAATTGAGAATAATGGGATAAAAATGGGTCAGGGACCTATAAGTGCAATGAAAAAATGCTTATGTGTCACTATTTTATGACGTGACAGCTTTTTTTTTTGTAATATAACGGTGCTGACGTGGCGATAACGGGACACGTTAGCGCATAACGAGACACATCAGCGTTCGTATGGCCACGTCAGCATTTTTGTAACGCCAATATGACGGAGGGACCAATTAGTTAGGCGTTTGCAAATTTCGGGGACAAGCTAGTACAATGGGTAAAATTCAGGGACTTATCTGTCAGCGAGTGTAAAAATCAGGGACCGGGAAGTTATTTTACTCATATTTTTTTATACATGTATACGTTACTCGGATTGCTAAGTAGTACACATGGGATCCTAATATATATATATATATATTAAGTTTATTATATAACGATATACGTATGTACGTGCGGTTCCTCTATATATATACACTACTTCACACTTGATATATATATATATATACGTAGCATGCAGTAGCACCAGGCCTTGTTATTTCTCCTTTAGTTTTAATTAAACTGAAGTAGTTATATAGATATTAGATAATATGCTATGTATACATGATTGATATATGATGATCACATTAATTTAAGAGAATGGCCAAATGAACAAGACACAAAAACTACATATATATATATACGTGTACGTCTTGAATCAATTTCTTGGCTGTAAACACCTGTTAAGAGTTAGAGAAGAAGAAATAGAAATATAATAATAAAATCTGACAAAGTGTGACAAAAAAACCCACACGCAGCACCCTCTCCACACCCATTAATTTAAGCCCAGTTGGACATTAGTCATCTCATGTCAGATATTATATTATGAAACTCCAAAATCCCTTTATATATAGTATTCAAATTTCATTGCTCTCTTTAATTTCTCTCTCTTTCTGCAAACAAACAAGCACCCATATATAAGGCCATAACTTTCTCACATTCCATCCCTCCATTCCATATATCACATTATTCAATTATTATCTGCTTGTCCTAATCATCATCAATCTGCTCCCCCGCTACAAACGCTACCTACTCTCTCTCTCTCTCTCTCTCTCTCTCTCTTCCATCTCAGAAAGATACTCTTCAAGTCCTTGTTTCTCTCTCATCTGTACACAAACTCAAAAACAATAATTCATGCATGACTCACCCTTTATATTTCTTCACACCAAAATAAATTCATATTCCATAATGACTTATTACTATTATATTATAGTAACATTTATATATGGTTATAATTTTATATTATTTTTCATATATTGAGACCCTTGAATTTTATAATAAGGTATAAAACACCCATGTCAATGACACAAATTAAAACACCGCGTCTATTAACTTTTAACACTTATAATGTTTTGTATCTACGACCTAAAACTTAAAGGTCCTAATGTATGTACATTTTAACATTTATGTATATATCAAGAAAAAAAAAAGCAAAGATCTAGTAGTAGTGCATGGGGTTTGCACCTTGCACCCCTTGGCGAGGACACTAAACCTTGTATTACGGGTAACTAAATTTCTTTCTCAAATTTTGTGAACGGACAGGCTATTGGAAAACAAATATCTTAGTGCAGCCCTATATTTGTTGCTATTTTTGTTAAACTTCGTGAGAAAAAGAGAACACGAGTTTTTCTCTCTTATATTTCTATTCTTGGAATAAAACAATAGGTAGCTTTAAATGAAACCAAAAAAATTGATTATTTATAGTTACTATGTACAAACCTCAATTACCACTACCAATACCCTCAACCCTAAGTCTGATGAAGTGATCGAGTACATGCATATAGATAGTATATATATAGGATCTTCTAAAGTAAAATTTTTAATTTGTGCAATTTGTATGGTTTATAGAGATCATAAGAAAAGATAAAGAGATAAAATTTTATATATAAAAATAATAAATTATATGGAACTTATAATTAGCTTTCTCCACCCCTCCTTACCTCTTTTTAAATTACACAAATTGTATAAAAATTTTATAGTTTAAATCCGTACATATATACAACATATTTTTATTTTGCAAATTAAACCTATTTAACCATGCATAATAACGAGTAGAGACTTAATAACATACAATATTTTATATATTTATTATTGATTTTACTATTAAAAATAAGAAATATAGTTAATATATCTTATTAATAAAACTTAAATATTAGTTATCTTCAAGATAATTACTGAAGGTGAAATGTTTCAATGGGTTAGAGAGAGAGAGAGAAAGGGGACAATGACATAGGTAGGAAGGGAAAAGATTAGTTTAGTAAAACGGTGGGAGTGGTGACAGATAAAGATTCATCTCGAAGGGTGCAATTCCTTACTGTAAGTTTGACCGTCAACGAAGGAATCAAATTAAGAGGGTAAAACACATGGCCTTCTTAATCAACTTTTCCTCAAACAAAAATAAAAAGGAAGCTAGCTAGTAAAAAGAAACGAGGAAGAAATAAATAATTAATTACAAAAAAATAAAAAAGAAAGCCTGTTGCCAGACCCACCCCACACTCACCGTAAAATAATAGATTATTAATTAAAATGACATTGGTAAATGTAATTAGGGTCATGCCAGACCAGCTCAACTCCCAATTCCTACCCACCTCACTCCTCAAACCTTAACCATACACACTATACGGTCGGTTCTTCAATTTCAATTCACTTTTTTTTTCTCTCTAAATTAATTAAGGGTATTTGAGCAAAAAATCAAATAATAATTAAGGGTAAAGATGTAGATAAAATATTTTATATGTTTATTATAAGATTATCAAAATTTTATATTTAATTAATCATGGTAGAAAGAGAATATTAGACATACCTTTTTACAAGACTAATAAAAAAATGTAAATTAAACTTATAATTAGAGAAAGAGCAAAACTTATATATAATTTTTATATTTTTGTTATAAGGTCCACTAATAAAAATATCGCGTGATAAATTTCTTTTTTATGACTAATCATAATATATAGAAAACTTATTATATTAAAAATATAATAAAAATTTATGAAGGATGGATTTTTATTAGGAGAGAGAAGACCCGTTCACGCGCGTATGAAAATGTAGAATTCTACCCTATAAGTGTGGGACCGTGGACTCCCTTAATATTTCTCTTTGATCTTCTTATATATTTACGTCGGTTGGATAATATTTGTATTTTTCAATTCTCACAAATATTGTTTATTAAAAACAATTTCGAAGTATTGTAGACTTGCGGAGTATTAAATATGAACACATTTCTTATTTAAGAATTTCAATTTGAGATCTCACATCTTTTCTAACTATACTCAATCTATGTTTGATGGACAATATTATATAGTATATACAATGTGAGAGTTACAAAGTGTGCACGAAAGTGTAATATAAAGTGTGCCTCAAAGAATCAAAGTAAGGTTCTCTAAAAAGGAAAAAAAAAAAAAGTGTAACCGTTTTCTTAATTATTTCAGCTCGTTCTTTTGGTCATGGGCTTATGACATGACTTCTATACAAGGGGGAAAAAAAAGTGTAACCATTTTCTTAATTATTTCTTTAGACAGATGTTCTAAGTGTAGTCTTTTTTAAGCTCAAAGTCAAAGTATACCCATAACAGTAAGTGAGATATGATACATAAATAAAAAATATACAAGTTACATTCCAAAATATAATATTTTATTGTCATACCAAGCACATATTAATATTATGTAGAAATATCATCATATTTGATATCACGCCATATATAACACTTGTCGGAAGATAATTTTTCATGATGTTGATAGTTTCTGCATGATTTGTGTCCTATATATGAAGATGGGCATAGAGGGAAATTTCAACTTGAAAATAGGGGTATATCTGGTAACAGATTTTCAACCACCAAGAATGTAATGTACTGAAGTTGAGGGAGACTATTACTTCTTTGCCTCCGACATTAAATGATTACAGCATCTAATTATTTAATTAATTGTTTAGCATGTAAAATTAGTATTTATATAGATTAATGATTTACTAATTGGATTTGCAGACATAACAAGAAATGATAAAAACATGAATAATACAAAAGCAAATTTCACATGAATGGAAGATGAATCATCAAGTGATCATACAGCTGCAGCTTTCAGGGAAAGAAAATCTGAAATTTTGCCAGTATAGAAGTCTGGTTGTATGGTGTTGTTAGGATTCTTAAGCATTTCCAATGAGGTCACCCCTGATAGGACAAGAAGAGTTTTGCAGCCGCCATTTTGTCCAAACAATATATCCGTATCTAATCTGTCTCCAACCATACAAATCTGTGACTTTTGAATGCCAAATCTGTCATTAGGAAAAATCATACTGGATTAAAGCGAAATTCATTTAACAAAGTGTTTTGATTGTGTGTACACATCAGAACCAGATAGACATAGTAACGTAATTCCATGTGCAAAAAAATACTGGAAAAACACAAAGGTAATATCATCAAATTTGTGGCAAAACCCTGTATAGCTTTATATACTTCTCTTGTCAAAACTAAACAGGACAGTTGAAAGGAAACAGAAAATGCTAGAACGATTATAAAATGATCTATTGAGGAACCTTGGCCAATGGCTAAAAATCTCACCCCTCATCCTCGAGCATGCACATTCCATTCTTTTAAAGAAATATAAATTATAACTGTATAGAAAAAACGAATGCTCCGTCGATTTGGATAGTGAATTCTCCAAAATCCATATGTTGAATCTTAATAACTTGTAAACTATTTGCACCCAACACCTAAAATAGAGTAGGGATTAGGGAAACCGTCTAAAAACCATGTAATATTTAAGCTATTCACTCTGTTCAGACTATTTATGCCGTAGATAGTCTTTTTAAGCATTGAGAGTATGAAATAAGGAATTAGAAAAGTTTACTTGTTAGCTAAGTAGTCCATCATAAAAGTTGAGGGCTTTCCAACAACTAGTGGCTCACGTTGAGTAGATCCAAGGAGGGCGCCAACCATGGATCCCCCACCTGAAATCAGTTAGCCATTACAGTGGTTATTCAAGCATTGGAAAGATCTGTGGGGATGATAAGCAGCTGCATTTTAATAATTACGAGCTAGAAGAAAATATTGTCTGTATACTGAAAGTTCTGCTGGAAAGGTTGGTTTTAAGATGAAGCATAACTGTATAAGAAATATTCCATGAAATTAATTGATCTGAACCATGTTTTAGGCTAGCTTGGTACCATCTAGTTTGCTATTTTGTCAATCTGAAATCTGGTCTGATGCTGTAAAAAGAAAAATTTTTAAAAGTTGCTTGATTAAAATTTGCAATCTCATTTAATTGATAAGATTAATAGTGAGAGAAGAAGGTTAAACCTGCCCATTCCTGAGCGTCTGTGAGATGAGTAACAGCATCTCGATTTGTTGCAATGAAAAGACATCCAGGGTTTTCTCGTATACAGAGTGTTCCATACCTATTATCATGGAGGGAAAAGTAACATTAAATAACTCGAATTCATGAACCTCAATCCTTTAAATGGAAATGGAATTATAAAAGGATATTGATGCCAACCATGAAAACCATTATTTATTTATTTATTTCAATCAGAAGGTAGTAAATGTTCTCAAACCAAATACTTGTGCCAATGAGAGTGTCTGATATCTTACTGGATCTTATAGTAGTTGAAGTAGCGATCAAATCCAACAACAACCGCTCCAACCTAACATTGAACATACTTCTTAGATAGGAACAATATAAAAATAATACATATGACTTTTAAAACCAAGCTTTGATAATTAATGAGGTCTGGAGCATCTTAGTATCGTACATTCTCATCATGCTCCATCAGAAATCCTGGCTTCAGCTCTATCTTTTTCCCACCATCTTCCTGAAGGAAAGACATTCACAAAGGAGGAGAAAGTATCACATATAACAATCAATATTTAATATATGCATCACATATGACAAAACTAATCAATGTTCTAGAGAAAGTTTTATCTAACTCTTAACACATGTAAACGGTCTACATTTGTTTTACATGTCACATCTTTTAACCATTGGGAAATGGAACCCTAGGCATCAAGCGCACATGCAATGAAATGAGATTAAACATGTGCTTATTTTCTGCAGTTACAGTTTTTCTCCAGTCATATATGGCTAAAAGATTATTCATGCCTTCTATTGCATATGAAACCTGTGAATCTGCAAAGAATATTTTTTTAGCATATTTTCCTGTAGATTCACCCATAAGTACAATATAGGTCATAATGCGCACACGTTTTATTAGATTTGTTAAGTACACAGTCTTGTTAATCTCCATTTGACTCTTCTGCCCATAAATCTGACAGAGAAATTATTATATGACATGCATATAAATCAAACTTGATGTCACAAGAAAAAAAAAATAGCATTTCCCAATTCCACCGTCAGTGCCAAGTGATCAAACAGATTTGAAAACATAAAAAGATACAAACAGTAACGCTTTTGCATAGCAGACTAATTACATACTGGGCCACCAAGGTACTGATATCCTGCAAGCTCAAGCTCCTTCAAGATGCCATCTTCTCCAATGACATATACCTGAATCAAGCTCAAATGTCAGTCCTTTGCTTTGATCATTATGCATTAGTCCAAAGAACAGTTAAGAATGAGAATAATTTTCTAGGTGCTGGTAAATATGTTTGCGTGTATAATCTTGTGCGTGTTATGCCTCTTCATTTCTGCATCAGCAACAGATAACTTTTCTCAACTCTTCTAACATAAAAATTACATGTGTGACTCAATATTTCAGCTTTGGAAAATGCATATGAATGAAGAGACCAACATTATTATAACCACAGATGCAGTAACAAGTTTGTTTTTTCTTTTCTATCAGATGAATAACAGAAAACTCATTATGTTGCAGACAGAAAATAATACAGAGTCGAAGTGATTTATACTAAAACTCCAACTTAAGTAATTTTGGGCTAAATTATGGGGATTACATAGAATTTATCCTAATAAGTCTTCATAGCAAACAACATAAGATATGGGTAAAATTTGAAGGTTAAAAAAAAATCAATACAACCAAAAGGTTTGAACTAGGATGCAGCGCACTTCTTTCTACTAAGACATTACATCCACGTCGACTACTTTAAACATTTTCTTGATTTACCAGAAAAATGGTGGACTAGTCTTGTAATTTCTCTTATATGTAAAATCTCTAAAAGTCTCTTTTGTCACGGTATTATGGACAGGCTTGGTAAACTAAGGCGAACAAGTAACTGGTCAGAACAGTCCATGAACGTGTAATGGGTGATTAGATAAAACATATATTTTGGGGGTTGAAGAGAACCACACTTTCAATATTTTAACCGGTTCTGCTTTTCAGGTGAGATGAGCATCTAGCTTTGGCGAATGGCGATGAAATTGTTAATATTAGTTTCAAGCCTTCTAGAATACCGAAAAAAATAATAAAACATATCGTACCTTTTTATCTTTTGGGAAATCAATGGACTTCAAATATGCAGCAGCTGCAAAAGATGATGCAAAAATTTCTTCCTGAAACAGCAATTCTCCGAGTTAAAAGTTTTTTATTACGGTATTACCGATCTTTATGCAACTAGAGGAACTGAAGAACCAAAACAGTGGACTAACCTCATTAACATTCAAGCCAAGTGTCTCAAACTTTTTTCCATATTGTTTCCTTGACTTCGTAGAGTTGTTGGTCACAAAGACTAATCTTTTGCCCTAAATAAGTTTATCAATAGTTGTAAAATGCCCAAATTTCAAAATATATGCAATCTGAAAACTTTAACTTCGAGAGTGATTTGAGTACAAGGATATCAGATATTTTTTTTTTGGCCAAGATATCAGATAATTACACATGCAAGTAATTGACCACAAAAGTACACTAACCTTTGATCTAAGCATGTCAAGGGTTGCTGGAACTCCTTCTATTAAGCTATCGCCTTTCCATATAACACCTACAATTACAATGTATTTATAATAAGAAGGAAATTTTGCATCATATCCAGTAATCCCATAAAAAAAAGAAAAAAGAAAAAATATTGAGTTGGTGTCGTCGAAATTATAAAGATGGTTTTATACTTTTAATTGAAAAACTAATAAGTCCAGTACTATTTTAATAAGATTGCTAATTCAGGCACTTTGATCATGGGGAAAACTATGCCAGTTACTCTAAACAACGGTCACCGTCATCAAATGAAAAATGTTATATTCAGACAAACTAATTTTGTTCTTAATTTAAAATCAATTAGTATATGTACATAATTTATAAATATTAAGTACAATTAATAATAATAATAATAAATTAAACATAAACATAAAAAAATAGCCGAGAAATTTATTGCCTGGACATTCTTTGACAAAGAGTTTTTCCTCCAATTAAAAAGAGTAGAATTACAGCCCAAGATGAAAAACGAAACCATTTTTAACTTAAGATCTGTTAAAACTTAAAACATTAAAACCGATCTTATAGAAGGGTTAGTATAGAAATACTGATCGATAGACAATATCTATGATAGATAACAAATTTTAAATGCTTATTATAATTAATTTAATTAGAACAAAATATACCATATACCAAATCAAAGCATTGTAAAACGATTAAATATTCTCACAAAAAAAAACGATTAAATATTAAAACTTTTTAATTTTTCATTTTGAGTAAGAACATTATTGTTTGAATATATAAATTTTCTGCTTCTACTTTAATATAAAAAATCTACTTCATTTTTCTCTTACGCCAATATAAAAATAAAAACTTATCAAATTAATTTTTTTTAAAAAAAATTGTTTACACTCTCACTATCATCATACTTAATCATAAAAAAATATTATCAAGTATCTTATTTTAATCCAATAAATAAGCTAAGATAATTTATACCACTACTTTAAAATACTTTTACATATTGGCCAAATACTTCTGATAATTAGAAAGATATTTTACTAAAATGTAAGCTCATTTTTTCATAATCATGTCTAAGCCACTCTATTCAGGCCAAAAAAAAAATGTCTAAGCCACTCTTAATAATTGAAAATTTCTTAATTCGGCCGATTAAGAAAAAAGTATCACCAGATATACGAGAGATAATCATACAACTTGACATGTGGCACATGTCCATACTCCATATAGCTGCCTTTTATTACAAATTAACTATCTGTGTTTGGTTTTTCAAAGATGTATAGAGTATAGAATGATTTTGTGGAAATGGACAAAGGACAATCTCTCCTAAAACAATTTTACATATCGTCTGTCATTCTCTAATGGATCAACGTCACATTTCTTCAACATATTTTCAACCTAATAAGCCGATGGAAATAGAGGAAGAGAATGTTACCGTCACAGTCGAAGATAAATGTCTCGACGGAGTCGATAAGCTCGTCGGCGTTCTGTAGCGGCTGAGCTAAAGCGCGCGTCGTGAAAGTTCCCATTCCAGATCGATTATTTTTGGCCTTTCTTTTCCAATCGATGCTCGCAAAATTGGATAAGGGATTCTGGATAGAATGATAGCGATTGCTGAGTCCCGAGAATTTGAACTTTATCGAACTCGATTGAAACCAAAATCGATGAGAAAGAGAGAAAGCATGATAAGCAGAAACAGTAGTGCGAGACGCGGTTGGGGTGGTTGCGCTATTAAGCATTTCCTTTCTTGATGGCAGAAATCTCAATCTATTTTCTTCTTTTTCCTTTTTTTTTATATTTTTCTTTTTCCTTCTAGTTTTTTTAGTGGTCTATGTGTACTGACTGTGCTTATATACTACACTGGTTGAAACTTCCATTAATATACCACTCCGTTTGCGTGTGAACTAAATAACAATTGTAGTGTTTATTGAATAAGTTATGGCGTTAATTTAGTTTTAAGTATAAATTCGATAAATTAAAGGACGCATTATAAAGGATTATGATAAGTAAGTAGTAGTTGCAGTATGGATTATGGACCATTGGTTTGAGTGGATGAGGCAAAAGCTTTCTCGGATCATGTGTGGTCATGTAGGGAAGGGTCAGAATTTCGGATAGATGTCATTTCTTATGCTGCTATCAATAACAAGCACAAGTGCATCACTACATAACTCTATTATTTTCTGTCTTTGTGGAGTATATACTAATGTATTTATTTTTCATGTGAGATATTTTTTTGCATTTTTTTAAATATTAAATATTATTCGTTTTTTAAAATTGACAACCTCAACTACAATAACAAGTCATTATAAGTGAAATTAGTAAACTTTACTTTTGTAATTAAACCCAACTTGATGTGTATTTAAAGTTGAACGGTGAAATTTCATTTATAACGATAAAACTTTTTTGTGTGTCGAAGTTCTTCTCTCATATAAATAGGGAGTTATACGCATAAAAATTAGTAGTTAAAGTCTTAAAATAGTATTTAAGCCAAAATTTCTGTCAAATTTTGGATGAAAATGTGAGGACTTTTTTTGTTAACGGAGCAAACCACAGATCCTTATTTGTCACTTTTTAAACCACAACGACCCCTTTTTGTAAATGGGCCAAATCATAGGGACTTTCTGTGTGATTTACCAAAAAAATAATAATAAGAAAGGATAAAATCACAAAATAACAACTAAATAAACAAATAAAAGAATAAAAAACGAATTTTTGTAAGAATTATATTTTTTGTAGGCTAAAGTCTCAAATTGGTCCCTTATGTATGGGATAAATTTCAAATTAGTCCTTTATCTTTCATTTGTTTCAGATTGGTCCTATATGTTTCCATGATGTTTCAAATTGGTTCCCAAAATACTTTCGAGACGTGATTTGATTGCATTTGCTAGAGATTTTAACGGGGTAAAGAAAGAATTCTTTAGTAGTTAGCACTTAGCTTTAAATTCGTCGCATTTGAGCTTTAAACAAGAGAAATATGACTAATTTCACTTGTTTAACCGTGAAACGAGTTATCTACTTTTGATACTTGATTTGACCCTGTTGGTTGATAGTCTCAAAGTACTAGTCAAAAAAAGCTCGCAGCTCTAAATTTGTCATATTTTATCTTGAAATAAGAGATATATAATCACATTAAGTAATTTTGGGACCAATTTGAAACATTATAAAAATATAATGGACAAATCTGAAACAAATAAAAGATAAGAGACCAATTTAAAACCTAACATAAGGGACCAATTTGAGACTTTCGTATTTTTTTTTAATACATAAGGGACCAATTTAAAAAAAAAAACTTTTTAAGATGGGCAAAATTTAAGTGAAATTATTTATATTATTATATATTTGCTATAAATTTCTTCCATCAGTATTTGACACACAATAAAAAAAGACCAATAATATTAGATAGAGAATATTAAATATAATATTTTGCGTGACCAATTATTAAAGAAAGATAAACTAATTCAAGATTGTGAGAGAAGAATCAAAGAACTTTATATAATTGTTTCTTTTTTAATATATAGTTCTTTGGCATTCACTCGTTCGCGCGTGGTGACGAAAAATAAAGGCGCGCATTAACATTCGCATTTCAAGTGGCGCGAAAAACGATTTTCCCTCTTCCACTGTTTCACATTTTTTATTTAAAATTTATTCTTCGCAAATTCGCCATTCGTACAACACAGTAAGGGAGAAACGAAAGGAAATTGGACCGTCTTAGGGTTTGAAGTTTGAACTCTGAATCTCTTAGCAAAAGCATCCTTCATGCTTATTTTCATTACAGATCTGGGATCAGACGACTTAGCTTTATATTTCTGATATTCTCCAAGTCTGATTTTACGGGTAGGGTTTTCCATATATTGGCTGATTTTGTTTTACTTTCTCCTTCATCTGGTTGGGTAGGTCTCGTTGAAGGAGCGTGAAAATGGCGGAACCTGTGATTATTGACCTTGATGTTGAAGTTGCTGGGAAAGATCAGAAAACAAACAAACCTGGTCGCCCCAAAAATACTCGGAAGCGGAAAAGGCTTAATTTATTAATGCAAAATTTGAGCGCCCAAGAGAAAGAAGCCCACATTGAAGCCCTGCAGAAGGAACTTGCCGGACTTTTTGCGTACTACAAGGAAGTCAAGAATCAGAAAGTGAGCGTCGAACTGAGCGAGTGTGGTTCAAGAAATACGGTGATTGCAATTTTGATGGAAGAAAGCGAGCTTCCCTTGTCGAGGCTTATTGATCAGATTTACAACAAGCTGCAGACGGTTGGGAACGGGGTTGTGCTCGATCCTGTGACATATGCGTCGGTGAAAAGTATTGTGCTATCCGTGGGGCAGAGGTTGATATATGGCGTGCCCAACGCTGATGCGGATGTATTGGAGGACGATTCTGAGTCCTGTTTTTGGTGTTGGGAGGTGATGTTTATTTTCCTGGTTTTTTATTATGTTTGTTCGTTTCGTTAATATTTTACTATTTTTTATTTTTCATTTTAACCTTGCAACTCGTGTATGGGTATGCTTCAGTGCGGTCAGAAATTGTATTTCCTGAATTTTACGCACTAGATAAATCATTTTTGTTTCCTTGATTATTTTTGATTATTTGTCCTTTTGGCTCCCAATTTCTTTTATGTTGTGTTATATTCATTGTTTTCCCTGTCATTTCTCTTATACTGTCGTGAGCTCAGAGGTAATTGTTCAATAGCATGTATGTTTGTGTTTAACTGCTGATGCTCTGTTTCTACCTGATTACATCTAAGCTCTATACTATCACACATCATGTTCTGATGTTTACTGAGTGGTTTGTATAATGTTTGTTTAGTTTTATAATATTTTTCTGCTGCATTGATTTACTTTTTTAATTATTATGCAGACTAGGGATGCCAAATTGATCCCATTATCCGTTCGAGGACTGTTCATTGTCCGCCGCACTTGCCGCAGAAGGATTCATGAGAGGATTTTGGCTGTTTCTGGTACTATGCCTCCTTGCCCTTGTTGCTTGTTTTGGTTATCTTAAGTACTTTAGGACGAATTGATTTATCTTTATCCTTTTCATTTGCAGAAATATACTGCAGCTGATATGTTATTATGACTTACTATTAATTTCTGTTGTTGCTTGGGTGGTTTTGGTCGATGATATTTATCTTCCACTTTCCATATAGTTTCATACTAGTTTGTTTTCCCTTGTACAACCATTAACAACCTGAACATCTTGAGTTAGTATATTACAATGTTATTAATTTCTTGTTAGTTTTGGTGAATGGTATATTTGCTTGTCTACAAAATATTTTATGAAGCTTGGGTCTCTTTTCAGAAATGATAGCAGCGCTAAAGAAGTCAGAGAGTGAGCAGGATTACAAACAGATTTTGTTAAAGGCATCAGAAAAGCTTGGTAAAGCTTATACTGAGCCCGAAATCCGCTTGTTAGTGGAGGGCTTGTCGCAGAAGAACAGTGTAGACATGTACATGACGACCGCATACTTTCAAATATTTGGTTGTTCTTTAACACATAAATCCGTATTATAACTATTTAAACTACTATTGTAGGGCTAAGAGAGAAGCACGCAGAGAAGAGAAATTGCTGCTTAAACAGTTGGAGAAAAATAGAAGGGAGGTTGAGAATGAGAATAAAGGCATTGACAGTGAAATGCCGATAGAAGTATTGCCTAGGGTAAGTGTTTGCATTTTTTTTTTGCCCTGTTATTTCATGTTTATCACCACACGTGATGGACTTTTACTCAGGATGGGTGGTTGACCTACTGACAGAGTAATGTGATGATCTGTTTCATTAGACCGTACTTGATACGACCTAGGAGTTAATTACCATCGAGTCTTTTCTTTTGACATTGTCATCATCAGTTTATAAAAATTAAATTTCTTGAGTTTGACCACTAAAGATGTCTTTTTCACCAACCACCCAATTATTGCAGGAAAATGATTTGAAATTGTCACCAGGTGAGGCAAAAAAAGATGAGAAATGTGAAAAGGACGGACTTGAAAAGAAAAAGAAGCACAAACAGCAGTCAGAGGGTAACAAGGATCATAGGCGTCAAGAGAAAGAAGAAGCTGAATTAAAAAAGAAGCGTTCCTTACAAAAGCAAGTTTCTATTATGGAGCGTTTTCTTAAAAGATGCAAAACTAGTCCCTCAAGCCAGAATGACCAATTCTCAGCTACTGCAATCATATCCGAATCTTTAAGTAGGGAGAGTGAAAGTGTGTCTAGTTCAGTTGCTCTGTCAATGGATTGTAGCCTTACATCAACTAGCGATATTAGTATCGAGGACATTCGCAAGTAAGCAAGCCTTTCATTTGTTTCCTTTTTTTTTTGTTAACAACTATTTAGTTATGTTGTCTTCAGATATCAAGAACATATGTCCAACTTTACAGGTCACACTTTTCGACATGGCGCCATTTAGGTCAGTCAATTCGTTCAAACCGAAAACAAGGCTGGGGCTTACGTCAGAAACCTAAGACTGAACTTTTTAAGGAACTTAAGCTGACGGCTTCTAGAGTAGGAGATCAAGTTGAGTTGGCTGTGGAGAAGCAAGTCAATGAATTGGGAGGATGTAGTTCTGATATCTTATCAGGCACTATAAATGCAGATAATTCTCTTCTTGAATCGAAGAAATGCTATCATGGAAAACAGTTACTGCAATTTGATAAAAGCCATAGACCTGCCTTTTATGGTATTTGGCCCCAGAAAAGGTTAGTTCCTTTTTGGATTTCAACAAATGGTGCCTTTCATGTTCAACTCTATCATGTTTGCAAGTCTGCCCTTGTATAATCTTATAGTTCTTTACTTTAATCATTAATTTAGTTAAGGGATAAATGCATAGCTTTTGACTCTTACCACATTATCCTTGCTCCTCTGGCCATCGACGTCTTCACAATTAATTGCACAATAAGTGTTGACCAAGTAATAGTTGGAAGTATCTTGCTCTGGTATCCAATATGCACCATTTTTTTAATATTAATTATTTAAAAGGGCTGCTTGTTCGTATTTCTGTTGTAACTATCTTGCAGTTGTATGGTTGCTGGTTTATAATAGAAACCTAGAAATTAGCAGTTTATTTGTGATGCATGCAGAAATGGTAATCACACATTTTTAAAAGGGTTGCTTGTTCTCATTTTTATATTGTGGTGCCTTGTTCTTGGGATTGCTTATGTATGTTTTAACAGTTAGATTATGAAATTGCATGATTTGTGATTCAAATCATACAGTTCCGTTCAATTTGGTAACCATATAGTACAAATCATGGGGAGAATCAGAAAATGGCTGGAATCGGTGCCACTTTTAGACTCGGGTTGAAAAAAAGTCAGTTTAACCTTCTTTTTTCTAGAATTGTAGAGGCACTAGGATTAGGGGAAAACTGAAAAGTCAATTAAACAAATTACTATAAATATTAATATAAAAAGTAAAAAAAAAATTTAGAATGCTATCTCAATAAATTTATTAGCTATTATTTTGTTAGACTTGCGGTAATTTTTTGGTCAACCTTTAGGTATGTGATATATGTTAAATTACTTTTGTGTTTCTGAGTCTTACAAATTGATATGAATTACAATTTACGATAAAAAAAATTAGCCAGTTTACTCATTATTTGTATTGCTATTTGATAACTTCGTTTAATATGTATTTCTAGTCATATTGTTGGCCCACGCCATCCATTAAAGAAGGACCCAAGCCTGGATTATGATATCAGCAGTGATGAGGAATGGGAAGAGGTACTTCGAATTTTTATACTCAATTTGAATAGTATATGAGAGATGTCTACTAACATTCTCAATTGTCCAGGAGGAACCTGGTGAAAGTCTTTCAGATTGTGATAAAGATGATGAAGAAAATTTAGAGGAATGTTCAAAATCTGATGATGAAAGTGAAGATGGCTTTTTTGTACCTGATGGATATCTATCTGAAGATGAGGTATGTATTCGTTTGCTTTTCCTGTAATGAAGTTGCACTGGGATGATTTACTAAGGATGGTTGGAAGTAAAAAATTGATATTTCAATATTTTCTGGAAGCCAGTGTTCTTATTTTCTGCTATTTGTTTTTCATTTTTTAAGAAAACTCTGATCAATTTTTCATACTTCAAAGTAGGGTGCACAGGTGGATAGAACAGAATCAGATGTTGACATTGAAGGGGCTGGGAACTCAACTAGAGATTTGGAGAGTGAGGAGTTCTATGCTGTACTTCGACAGCAGAAATATCTAAACAATTTGACAGAGCAAGCTCTTCGAAGAAATCAGCCCTTGCTAGTACCAAATTTCATGCATGACAAGGAATGCTTGTTATTGAGTCCCAGTCTTAGTGGTACCCCTAAGCTGGAGCTTACATGCCTGCAAGCCTTGAGTATGCGTCTAATCCCTGGTGGCTCATGTATAGAAATATCTTTGGATGAAGTACAAGATGAGGACCAAGAAGCCTGCCTTTCTGCTGGTAAAAGTAAAAGTGCAGCTCCAAACTATGTTATGGCTGCAATACCGGACTCAGATCTGCCTACAGTTGTAAGTTATGCTGTTCAGCTGTTTTGATATAAATAATTTTTGTCGGTTCTGTGTGTGTAACTGACTAGATATGAAATCATACTGTCAAAAGGGTATTTTGGTTGTGGTTAACTTGTGCCAGAGAAAGTCTAAAATTAATTGCGATATGAGGGTTAGTTAGTGTTGATTTTCAGAGGACCGACCCTTCACAATTTCCTTTGAGGTGCTAGGAATGGGTCTAGTTGGGAAAGGTTTCTTGCTGATTTGAGGGTGTAGGATGCAAAATGATGTGATTTCATTTTCTTACTCGTTTTTTCTTCCAGGTTACTATTATTCAGACTTGTTCTCGAGACATAAATAAGGTGTTAGAGTCTTTGCAACAGAAGTTCCCTGGTGTTCCAAAGTCTTCTCTGAGAAATAAAGTGCGTGAAGTATCAAACTATGTTGATAACCATCTGCAGGTTTGTGATTTAGTGACATCAACCTAATTTATTTGAGAGGGTGGAGATTCCCATTTTCTAGTGATTGCTGTCAAATTTTATAATGTAAGTCAGTAAAACTGGTGGATCATTGGGTGAGCAAATGGAATTTGGAAGTGTATACTATCCCTCATAAATTAGATTTGTCCTCTTGAGTTGTCATGAAATTAATTCCTAAAAGAGGCAAAGATAATGAAAGCGATCTTTATTTCTCCTGGACTTCATGAACAGGTTTCATGTAACTTCTAATTAATTATTTCCTCCATTAAAGTGCTTGGATGAGTCAAAATCACAATTCATTTTGCTTGGTGCCTGTGTTAAGAATTTATAAATGTTAAATTTGTTCATCGTATGTTCAAATGATTGTCATATCTGAGTAATAAACTAATGGCCTTTGTGTCTTAGTTTGTGTGAGTTGCTGATTTTGTGGGTGCATCGTTATTAATCAGGTGAAGAAAGAAGTTTTGGTTAAGCTTGGCTTGGCTCTTTACCCTGGTATGCAGTAATCATTGTTAATTATTTGCTTGAGCTCTTTACCCTGGTATGCAGAAATACACTTTGCTCATTTCTAAATCATATGAAAAATTTGCAGAAAAGAGCAGCCGAGGAGCGAGGAGTATTGCTAGCTTCTTCTCAAAAAGGTGCTTGCCACCTTCTGGTGAAACTGTGAACCCTGGTGAAAATTCACTGTAGACACTGGACTCGAGTTCGGCTATCAATGAGCAAAATTTTTTTTGCATGTATTTTGATTTAGACTTCGTTAAATGTTTTGTTGCACTAGATGGGCGTATGACATTATGAAAGCATATAACATAACGGTCCGGGTGCGTTCTGTGTGTATGTATATCTCGCTGATTCAAGGAATGGTGTAATAGCTGCTACCTACTTGCACAGCACTTTTTGGTTTAGAAAGTCTCATGCAAATGGTGTTCAGAGTTCATAATCGTTTATATAACTTGGCCTGGAACAAGTCTTTTGAAAAAGCGAGCGAAAAGAAGTTCGAGTTAATATTTTTCCCCTTTTCTTGTAACATTCATTATTAGCGTTCGATTTAATTTGGAAGTTGGAACTATTGAAGCCCAAATGTAGATGAAGTGACAGAGAGGAAGAATCAAAGATTTGTTTGTAGCGATGCTTCAGCAAAAAGAATCTGTAGTCGAATTTAAGCAGATATTGAAAGAATGAGAAAATGGTAGTTCTTAGTCGCTTTTTCTAATATAAAAACTGCACGCTTGGTGTACATATAACGACTCACTTCTTTCGTCGTTTATAAACATATAAAATGGAGGTATCTATAGATGATACTAGAAAAATAATCAAACATCAATTTGTCATTAAATGAATATTAATAAATACAAAGGTAAGTATTCTTTACCCGAAAGAAGAACACACGCAGACACACAGATAAGAATCAATGAATGATATAGGCGATGATGAAAAAACAGATGAAACGATGATCATATATTAAACCCTAAACCTGGAAAGGCCATGGCCAATCCTTCAAATCCTCCTCTTGCTGCACCTTGGAACTCCTCATCGCGAAGGCATTATTATTGCCACCATCAACATGAGCATAATACTTAAGAAAGAAAGCGAGTGTCATAACCACCCACTCCAAGCAAAAGATCAAAATGCTCAATCCACCAGCCAATTTGAGAATAACAGATCCATCCTCTTCTCTAACATAGGATTTCAATTGGCCAAGAAAATCCCCTGTTCTCGTGAAGATAAGCACAGAAACAGAGCCCTGAAATATGGCAGTGAGAACAGTGGCCACCATGTGAGCAGAGTACCACCGGCTAGTCCCCGATGACGCGGCGGCGCAACCCGATACGGCGCCGGCGATGGTGAAGACGTGGAGGAGAATCAAGAAGAAGCCACAGAGAGAAGGCAAAAGGCGAAGCGAAAGCGTGAGGAAGATGCAGCTGGAAGCAGCACCCAAGAGAATGTAGTTACAGAAGAGAAAGATCTTGTAGATGTGGCTATACTTATCATCACTATTCACTGAGTGAATGTTCATGGAAATACCCATTTCCTGAATTTCCGAGAGGTTGATGATGATGATGATAGATTTGTGGTGTTGGTGTGAATGTGAGTAGTGAGTACAAGATTATGAGAATGACTGATGCTTGATTGCTTATAATATAGGGGCAGAGGCTAAACGGTCATATATTCATTCGATGAGCTGGATGGACTCTTGGGTGGCTTACAATAAGAATATGACCGTTGGGAAAGTAAGTACATAGGCCCGTTGCAACGGCTACTTCTGTACTCTCTCCTTAAAAAAAAAAAATCATTTATATCTTATTTATTATATTATTCTAAGCAAAAATATGTTTTTGTAAATTTTTTGAAACAATATTTTTTTTGAAAAATATGTTTTACTTATTTATGTAAAATATGTTTATTGTCAATTTCATTCCAAAAATTTTACATTTTAATAGATTGTATCATTTTTCATAATATCATAATGATTTAACATGATTTTTAATCCAAGTCAATATTAAATTTCTTTCAATAAATTTATACTATATATTATAGATCATTTGGAGTTCATTGTTAACTTATTGAATATAATTAGTGCAAAGAATGAAATCGGTCGGAATATAGAATTATAAGAATCAAATTAATAATAAAAAACTTAATAAAAAAATTAAAAATTATTGTAAGATTTAGAGATATAAGTAAAAAAAAAAAGAATTTTTGCCTATTATTCTAAATATATAAGTAATATCATAAAGCATAATAAGAAACTTGATTAGTCCAATTTTCTTTTCTTTTCTTTTTTCACAATGATTTAATATTTGTGGATTGATTATACTGAATTATCACATTAGCTTTCATCCTTCTGGCATCGTCAGAGCCCAGAGGTCAGAGCTAAATCTGTGATAAAATAAAATAATACTTCTTAATGATACTTTTTGCTACAAACGTTTGATAATTTTCTAAAGATTTTTTCAACTAAAAAAAAAAAGAAGCTTAGATGAAATTACTTAATGTTATTATTAGTTCTAATTATTAAATTTACCCTAATTTCAAATTAACACCCCATTTGTTTAAGCGACTATTTTTCTTTTTTCAACAATCAACATTGATACACCAAACCAACATTTTCATCCATGTTTCTTTGTCATATTCTATATGAATAATATTCGTTTTAATACTTTTTATTTCTTAAAACAAATTACAGTGAAAAACAAAAATATAATTCATTTTTTAATTTTTAACACTTACATTGATAAAAATGAGTTAAACTTATTTAGAGACATATAATGATTTTATTATTATTTAATAATTATTTGGATTTTTTATAATTAACTCTACCAAAAATGTAGTTCATGTACTTTCTCCTGAGCTTTCTGCTTAATGAAATGGCATCATTTTCTATCCAAACAAAAAAAAAACCCCTAACAAAAATCTCAAATTTATTTTTTAGTCCGATTTGACCTTATTTGTTGATGATCTCAACTAGACAAAAAAGATCGTTAAGCGTAACCTGTAGTTCCGAACTCATCGTAATCAAATTTGAAATGAGAGAAATATGACTAACTTTGTTTGTTTGACCGTAAAATAATTGGCTTACTTGCAGTATCTGATTTGACATTGTTTATTAACGAACTTGAATAGATAGACAAAATACTTGTAAAAATCAATACATTGCTATATATATATATATATATATATATGAACTTATCACATTTGAATTTGAAATAAGAGAGATATGATTGTATTCATTTATTTAGGACCAAAATAAAATTAAGTGACAAAATTTAGGATCAATACAAAACTTTTGACATATTTAGAGCAAAGATGAACTTAAAGAGATATATTTAATACTGATCTACTCATTCGACCAAAAACATATAAACCACATAAGTGTGACCTAGTGGTTTCTTACTTGATCCGTTAACCAAGTGGTGGACCTTCGAATTTCACATTTGGGTATATAAAGCATTATGTGGCCAGCTATTTACCATTAAGTGGAGGACCCGCAAGAAAAAAAAATTAGTCACTGTTTAGATATAAAAAAAAAACATATATTGCATACAGCTTTCTTTTTTGTTGACAAAAAAGATTAAAATTACACTTTTCATGAATTATTGGTGTTTTCTTATTTATTTTCAGGCTAAAAGTATTTTTGGTGCTTCTAAATTTTGTATGTTGATTTATTTTTTTATAAAAAAATAAATTGTTATCTTAATTTTGTTCTAATCATCGAAAAACTTCTCAATATGTTTTTAACTAATACTAGTGTGGATAGTTTCAAAACTATTAATAAGGATAGATGGTCAATGTGAAAATACATAAATTAAGGGTGCGTTTGGTACGTTGTCATCTCAGATGTCATAGTATTTCAGATGTCGTGTAATGTGATATCATAGTATAACATATATGATATTTATAATATCAATGTTTGCTATGACAATAGTAGATGTCAGAGATATAAAATCCATATATTTGGTACTCTCTTATGAATAATATTAATCTTCTTTAAATTTTTATGTTTACCCTTATTAACATCTTAAAAACATATATTAATATTTTTAAAATAAATATATGATTTAGTCATTAAATTTAAACTGATTTCATATTTTTTGATTCCTAAATTTATACTTATTAAATCTTTTTTATCCCTAAATTTATATTAAATTTCTTTTTGGTCCCTAAATTTGAGCCAATGACTAAATTATTAACAATTGAAATAATTCGATAAATGAGTCATATATTTTGATTATTCACTAACAAATTAGTTGACTAGTTATAAATTTAGAAACCAAATATATAGTAAGTTTTATTAAAAAAAAACAAATAAACCAAAAGGGATAAAATTGGAACTTTGATTGAAAAATACCCTTGCAAACCCTGTCATCTGAGATAACATAGTTTTTACGTCGACATTAGATCACACCTTTTTTACTGTCTTTTGATGACATGGTATTATCTTGGATGTCGACGACATCATGACATTACCACATCGAAGATAATATATAAAATGGCGGGTATGAGATCACAACATACCAAACACATAAGGGAAATCAAACAGTTTCATTAGTAGTTATTTTGAAAGATAATAAACGTGATAGAAAATATGCTATTTTGAGTATTCAGATCATGAAATTAAAGGCGGCCAAAAAAAAGACAATGAAACAAATTAATTATATTATTATCTAATCGTTTTAAAATGAAATTATCACAGAAAAAGAAACAAAATCAGTGAAAAAAAAAAAGGAATGATCCTAAATTTCTAAATCTAATAACCCAAAGAGATAGTTTTGGCCTTTATTTATGTTTCTGATACCAAAATAACCTGCAATTGCAAATGTTGAAACTTGAAGACACCCTTCCGAGCCTAGCGTACCCTGACCCTCGGTCCTTCTTCTGTTCACATTCTCATTCTCATCCTCCTGCGTTGCGATTTTTAGCGCCTTGGCTTTGGCCACAAAGGGTTTTACCCAATTCTCCCAGCCAATCCCTCTTCGCTCGTGTTCCTGCTATTAGGTATTTCAATCGCTTTTTTCTCTCAATTTCAGAGGTCAAAGATTTCCCAATTCCCTTTTACGTTCTACATATCCCCATTATTCGATTACGTGTCTCGTCAAATTTCCGTAAATATGGTGAAATCCCAGTCGACATACAAACTTGTCTTAGCTGGATTTAGCTTTTTACGTGTTTGGCCTTTTTGTATTGATCTGTTTTAGGCTTCCTTAGCTTGATGTGTGCACATGTTATATTCGATGGGTTTTGTTCTTTTTTCTTCTATAATGGGGTCTGTTTGGGTGAAATAGGGTGGAACCCTACTGTCGTGGTCAAATGTTTGGATGCCTGCTCTATTTGTTTGGTGAATTATTTTGGATGCCTGCTCCATTTGTTTCTATCACTGGAGTAATAAAAAGGCTCCATTTGTTTAAATCATGTTGACCTTTCTTACAAATTTGTTTCTTGCTGTTGCTGTTGTTTTCCCTGATTCCTTTCTCTCATCTTAGGTGACAGTATAGGTTTGGAAAAGGCCAGAGTCCATAATGATTATTTATTGTTGATTGTTTCCACACACTGGCAATTCTTAGGACTGGCTGATGGCTTCTCAAAATGAAGAAGAGAAAACTGAGGATTACCTTTTCAAGATTGTTTTAATTGGTGATTCAGCTGTTGGGAAATCAAATTTGCTTGCCAGATTTGCCAGGGACGAGTTTTATCCTAACTCAAAGTCGACTATAGGAGTAGAGTTCCAAACTCAGAAGATAGATATCAATGGAAAAGAAATTAAAGCACAGATTTGGGACACGGCAGGGCAGGAGAGGTTCAGAGCTGTTACATCTGCATATTATAGGGGTGCAGTTGGAGCACTTCTTGTGTATGACATAAGCAGACGCCAAACATTTGATAGCATTGGCAGATGGCTTAATGAACTTCACAGTAAGAATTACAGTTATTGCTGTGTTTTATCTCTTCTTCTATGCTCTCACTAATTAATAACTGTAATCCCGTATTCACCATTTATTGTGGAGGCTGGTTTTGGTGTCTCACCAGTAACAAAAATGATTCAATAAACTCAAACTAGAACCTCTATTCAAGTGCTTAAAAGATTTTGAGTATACTCAGAATTGGAAAACATTACGCAAAAGCAAGGTGGGGTGGATGTTACTTATAGGAATAGACCCGCGCTTCCTTTTATTGCCGTACATTTTGATGGGTCACTCGTTTGTTATTTTGCTGGTTTCAAGAAAGATTTAATCATATTTTTTAGTTTTAAAGGTGACGAAATGGGCACTAAGTGTGCACTTGTCTGTTGTTTAACAGCTCATTCTGACATGAATGTTGTCACAATACTTGTTGGGAACAAGTCAGATCTCAAGGATGCCAGGGAAGTGTCCACTGCTGAAGGCAAGGCCTTAGCGGAGGCAGAGGGTTTGTTCTTCATGGAGACATCGGCTCTCGATTCTTCGAATGTAGCCGCTGCTTTCCAGACGGTCGTAAAGGAGATCTACAACATTTTAAGCCGAAAAGTTATGATGTCTCAAGAACTGGATAAACAGGATGCTGTTATCGGGAATGGAACAACTGTTGTTCTAGAAGGGGGGGATAACCCAGAAGCAGCTGAGCAGCCGAAAAAGGGTTGTTGTTCATCCTAAGGTTTGATGTTCATGTCAGCTCCAAAACTCACTTTTCTATTATGGTCTTTGTCTTTTATTGAATTTTTACTATTCAGCCAAGCCTGACTGACTAAGGTAGAAATTGTAAATGACGTGAAGGATAATTACAAAAATGATGAGACTTGGGCGAGAGAGATTTTGTTTTGGGGCTTTTCATAACATTCTTCTATGTTGGGTGTGTGCTGGTGTTTTAAAATACACATGCTATTTAGAAGTATTTTAAATATGAAAAACATTATAATAATTTTATTTAAACTTGTATATTTATTTTTATAAATCTCTCTAAATTCAGTTTTGTTCTTGATAACTTTGATAATTTTCATTATATAATATGGTACATTTTTTTGGGTTAAGTTTTTGTACTGGACAACTTTTGAAATGTAAGAAATTGGATAATTTAAAGACAATGTATTAACAAAAAAGAAAGAAAGAAGTAAATGTTGAAATTGATCTGTATGGAGACCAGTTGTTGTTTATTTTTCTTTAAAATTTTTGGTTCGCATATCCTAATCAGAATTCAGAATGTTCACACCCCATGAGAAACAAGTTTTCAATCATTGCTAATGCCAATCCTCAAATTAATATGGAAAAGAAGAGACACTGAGAGTGAGCAAGTTATAATAAGTTGATCCTATGTAATACACTCACCTAAGATAAAGTGATGTCCGACTCAGCCAAATGATTCTGATGTCAGTTTCATCAGCATGAACTCGTCATTCATTTTGTTAGACAGTTTTCGACTGTAATGAAAATCAAGTTAATTTCTTTTACAGCTTTTGACCCATGTAATGTCTGTCATCTTGCAAGGATTTTTCTAGGAATTTCTCGACTCTTGAGGCGTAATGGAACCGACGAGCTTGCGCATTTTTTGTCCATGGAAGAAAAGTAGATTTTAAGTTTCGTTTATTAAGTACGACATGATAAGTCATTAATTTTGGCAACTCAATATCTTGCATTTTAATATTTTCAAATTTTTTACCATAACTTGAAAATTTTGATAAGAAAGATGTTAGAATAATTTTTGTAGGAGAAAGAAAATTAACACGTTAGATTTGCACCCCCGTTGTAGGTATCAAGGTGTGTAGTAGTAATTACTACTAAACGTCATGTAGTTAATCTGCTTTTTAAAGAAAACCAAGAAAATCGGACCATGGTTTTCAGGCTTAATTTTGTACTTCCCAAAGTTTGACCTTGAACATTATTCCCATAATCTTTATGATAGGCTATCAGAACTGACTCAAAAAGACATCCAAGTAATCTATGACAAAAATAAGCAGTTTATTAATGACTGCTCATATTTTTAATAATTTATTACCGAATACCAATATTGTTTCTAAATTTGTAACTAGCAGTAGCAAGTTTCATCCTCTTACGTTTCGAAACACAACTACTAGTGAAGAAACTCTACATAAATGTTGGAATGGAATGATAAATTTAAACAAGAAAAACAATGAAGATCAAATGCACAGCTGGATGTTCATCAGACTAATGTTGGTTCTCAAAAGTACGAAGTCAATAATGTTGACATGGTCGCTTCAGTTTCGAACAAAAAAATCATTCATGGGCTACACGAATGACTTGTTTACCAACATTCTTGCCAGAAAAAAGTCCAGCAAAAGCAGCTGGAGCACTTTCCAATCCTTCGTTCATGTCTTCAATATACACAATCTTTTTCTGCTTGTAGCAACCAACAACATATTCCAAAAAGCGTGGATATAAGTGCAAGTAATCACTTTGCAAAAACCCTTGCATCCTGATTCGCTTTGATATCAGATTGAACAAATTGTGAATTCCCTGCGGATTAGAAAGGCTTTGCTCAGACACCATCCCACAAACGGCAATCCTACCATGAACCTTCATGTTCATGAGTGTTGCGTCAAGCATTGGCCCGCCCACGTTATCAAAGTAGATGTCAATCCCTTGTGGAAAGTACCTGTCAAGAACAATTAAAAGATTGTGAGAGGAGCCTCATTTTCTCGAGCAAATTCAATTTTTTCTTTTTAATCTATATCATCCTGAAGATTGTATTACTATTACACCTTTTTAAAGCTGCATCCAAGTCTGGTTCTTCCTTGTAGTTGAATGCTTCATCGAATCCAAGCTTATTTTTCAGAAGATCAACCTAATATAACAGAAAATAAAATAAATAATTCTTGTGTATGGATTTAAACATGGTGAAGAAGGTGAAATCTTGAAAAGCA
Organism: Chamaecrista fasciculata; assembly: GCA_003254925.1. Taxonomy (NCBI): domain Eukaryota; kingdom Viridiplantae; phylum Streptophyta; class Magnoliopsida; order Fabales; family Fabaceae; genus Chamaecrista; species Chamaecrista fasciculata. The sequence goes on from QANZ01007483.1 coordinate 122,940, forward strand.
AAACTGACTTTTTGGTTTGAACCAGCACTTCCAACCACATAGCATCCATGCAACTTAGCTAGTTGGCCAACAAGCTGACCCACAGCACCAGAAGCTGCTGATACAAAAACATATTCTCCTTTGCTGGGTGAACAGACTTCATAGAATCCTGCATAAGCGGTAAAACCCGGCATGCCTGAAAAAGGAGAAAAATGACAGGTTAGTTGTTAAAGCTTGGCAACTGGATCACTTGATGATGAGATCTGAGAAAAAGTACAGAAAAAAATACAGGAGAAACTATAGCCCACTTCCATACATGTGAATAAAACAGAAATCCTGCATAGCAATTAGCAAGAGGAAGTGGGTATACAAGTGTGGTTTATCAATGTAATGCTAATCAGATTAGAAGTTTAATTGCTTCCGAATTTTAAGTTGTAAAAGGAGATTGGAAAATTAATCATAAATAATATATATATAATTTATGAAATTTATATATCAAATGTCATCAATAAGCAAAATAATCCAAAAGTATTATAATATTAAACATGAGGAGTGCCATACCAAGAAGGCCCAAATGGTAGGAGAGAGGAACATCATCCAGCTGAATTTTTCTCAATTGCTCAGTTCTTTTAATCAAGCTGTACTCTTCCCAACCAGTGAACCCCGAAATGAAATCACCAGGCTTGAAATTTGGATTATCAGATTGTAAAACTTTCGATACACCAAATCCTTCAATGACCTTAACAAAAAAACACCAGCACAGAGTAATTGCCGGATAACAATTAATATTGCAATTGAAAACTTTACAGGAGTGCAATGACCGAATTGATAAATGCAATGTAATTTTCAAGGATGAGAGACGAGACGAACAATGTCACTTTAACTCTTCCTAAACTTTGCTGAAACAGTGGAATTATAGAAAATGCTCCATTAATTAAATGTCCATGTCTCCAATTGGTTTTCAAAATTCACAGTACTTAAGGGGAAATTAGAGAATTCAGACGCACAAGGCACAACTAGGGCTCATGACCACAAAGTCAATAAATAAACTGCGTCGGTTTTACCTGAAGTCGTAGTGACGGAACACAGTCAAAGAAAGCAGAGAATTAAAAGAGGAAGGAAGAAATAAGAAAGAATTACCTGAGAAGGAACAAAAGGAGGAATATAAGAGCCATGGAAATTGCGCATACGACCACGCATATAAGGATCGCAAGAGAGGTAGAGATTCTTAACGAGAAGGGCTCCAGAACCTTTGGGAGGAGAATTTAGCTCAAATTCTGAAACCTTGAGTTCCAGATCCGTCTCTTGAGGAATTCCTTCTACGTATTGTTTAAAAATGATCTGCTTGTTCTCTACTTTTGCCATGATTATTGTTGTTGGAGATGATCAAAGAAAAAAGAAGCAGCCAAAATATATCACTTTTCTCTACTATGTATATATGTAGATGTTAAGGCTTACCCCAAAAATGCGTACTGTGGAGGGAGGGAAAAGGAAATATGGAAAAAGCACAAATATAAAAAGTTCTCATGAGTCCTAACATCCTTCTTATGACTATTTTTGATGAGTTATATATAGTATTAATGTATATTAATATACATATAATATATATGATGATTCCATAATGTTTCAATTTGCAGCATGGTGATATCTTTATCAATTCAAGTTTAAAGATAATGAACTTAGAGTTATGAATTTTGTTTGATGAGTAATTTGAGACTATCAATAGAGATGAGATTAGATCGACTATTAAAAGAGAGTAATTTATTTTACGATCAAACAAATAAAGTTGGTTTCTTTCCTTTCAAGTTCGAATGCGACGAGTTCAAAAATTATGTGTTATTATCTAATTAAAATCGTTAACAAATGAGATCAAATTTCATCTTGAAAATTTGTTTTAAACCAAATTAAAATATTATAAAAATAATATATCACTAATCTAAAATAAATGAAATATAAAAGACTAATTTAAAGTTAACCTATATACAAAGAACCAATTTGAGACTTTGATCATTTAATATACAGGAATCTTTGTGTTGCATATTGTATGTTTATTAATAAATTTTATTAAAATAAAATTGCCTGTCTTATTAAATGTTGTCAGACCTTTGTTCACCGGGTTTGGTGTACCTAACGTTCCCTTGCTCACTGATTGAGTAGTGTTCTCACATGGGAGAACGACGAAAGGGTCTCGCCTAATTAGAAAAAGATGCAATTTCATAAACGACATCTTCAATTCTTTATTATCACTTTTTCTTTTGATAAATTTATATTGAAATAAGCCTAGTTATAGACAAATTATAATTTTGGTAAAAAGAAACAAATTATAAATTATTTATTGCCAGCTGCTTCAAACAAAGACTAATTTTTAAGGTGAAAATATAGAAGCGTGGGCTGTTGTTAAGCACTTGAAACATGATATAAAGTCAACGATTATTCCCATTCTTATTAAAAAAATAAGGAAAAAAAATGAAAAATACAATGCGGCTATGCCACTTTCTCCGCACTCTGTTGTTCGCGGATGGAGTCCTTGCATAAAAAGTTTTTCTAAAATAAAATAAATAAAAAACTATTAATATATCAGCTCTAAGAAATAAGAACAATAACGGCTTTCGCCTCTCAATTGCTGCTTGGGTAGTTTGGTGAGGCACACACTACAATACTACTTAGTCATATTATTATTAGTCACATTTGCAATTTAGGATTTTAGTCCACATGTTTTAACATCTGAAAATGACTTGTAAAACTTATTAGGACCACGCTTTATTGATTTTAATCCATAGCATAGTAGCTTCTTGTTTTAATTTAACTTGACAAACTACTATTTTAGTGTGGATCTATTTGTTATTTTATTATGAGTAGATCGATTAGGTATTGTTTGGATAAATATTCATCGATAGAGTTCATTAATACCTAAACTCATTCGTTTATTTCTATCTATTTAGATAATTCGAGCTCATTGGTTTGCCCTTTCTCAAGAAAGACTGATAAGCCAGTATGTCAAATTTCTTTTTTACAGCTCTAATTTTACACAAGTCAGTCAGCTCAAATCTTTTATTTTTTAAATATCGCCTTGCTCGGACACAGGCAAGATGTGACACTTTAGACTCACAGCAGAAACACAAATCCCACCCAAGTAAATTATATAAATATAGTTTATTTATAATTTTAGATTTTTTTTTTGGTATNTATTTATAATTTTAGATTTTTTTTTTTGGTATTTGATCAATATAAAAAATCTAAAATATTTACACCAAATCTTTAAGGTGAGAAAAATCAACTCAACTTAGAAATCAGCTACTTAACCAAAGCAAAACACTAAGAACAAAAGCTTTGGTTAATAGGCAGTAGTAAGAATGCGCGGAGGAACAATAACCAAGAGATGGCAAAGTAATAATGTCAGCTTCGAAATGCTCTTAATAGATTCTTCAAGGAATTTAACTCAAGCCGAATGCAGCTCTCTCTTGCTTGGTTATAAGCTTAAAAACGCATCACACCAAAGGATCAAGATTTAGGCTTCTTTGGCGCATTTGAACTCGATGGCTCAGCTTTCCTCTTAATTCCAAGAAAGTGCTCTACCTGACAAGACGAGAACATGCTTTTAACAATAGAAAAGGGCAAAACTAAAAAACTGAATGCCACAAATCTCAATCGACAGTCTCAAGTACCAGGAAATACATACTACATCCAGAGATGCTGGTAACTCAAGTTACAAGAATGGATAATTATCTTACCAGTATAAGCACAGAATAAGGTATTTTTTATTTCTACGAAGACATTAGATAGGGGTTGATATAAACAATGAGTATCTTATATAAGGAAATGGATCACCTAAATTATAGTGGCTGAAGTATGGCTACATTGTCACTTAATGACCATTGGATGAGTTGATTAAAATTTTATGCATTGACTTTTCAATAACATCAATGGTGGAGATCTAATAATTCAGCTATTGTACTTTAGTTGACCCACTCCCCTTATATAACAAGTCTTACTAAACCTTCTATAACGTATAATCAATGACTGATAACTATGATTTCTTATTAGGACCTCAAAGTTCAATGACTGATATAAACAATGAGTATCTTATATAACAAGTCTTACTAAACCTTCTATAACGTATAATCAATGACTGATAACTATGATTTCTTATTAGGACCTCAAAGTTCACGTAACTTTATAAAACGAAAAACAGAATAATATATTAATCAAAATTATGCAAGAAACTCAATATGTACTATTCTGTCTCTTTTTTAACGCCCTAAGAAGTGTTGATATTGACACTACAACACAGATTTTTAAATGTTTGAACACAATGAAGTTTTGTGTTTGTCATATGTGACATGAGTGTTAAATCCGTATTGGATACTATAAAGTTCTGCTATTGAACTTTGAAGCATCGCTGCTTCATGTTTCAGGCCTAAAAGGCTATAACAAGAAAGTTCTGAAGCCTAATATGCAGTGAAAAGCCATGTTCATTTGGAAGTTTTTAAGTCTATCATAATCATATCACTTGCAAACTAACACTAAGGATGGTAACAAATATGATAATACCTTTAGAAAACATGCAACAATTCTAACAAACTTAGTTTTTAAGGAGTACATATGGTAATGCCACAGACTTGTTGCTGTCACTCTAATCAATAATATGCATGTATTACCTTTCGATCACCAAGCATCGGTGTCAAGCCCCCAGGAAGATCCTTTTCAACGGTAGCAAACCCACTTTTTGGGTCACTAGTTTGTCTGCAAACAAAAAATGAAGACATACTTAATCAGTTGGTTAAATACAGAAAAGATAAGATAGAAGAGGGGAAGATACTCTAAGTAAGCTTGGTAAGTTTCTTAATTATTTTGATGATTGAAGTTATCTTTAGAACTAGCAAAATGATTCAATAGCCTACACAGTTATTCACTTCTATAGGTTTTCTTAGTAATTTGACTTTGACAGTGATACTTTATCAGACAATTCCAAAACAACTTTCCTGAGATATAATAGACCATAATGTGAACCCTGACACCAACTAGTGTCTAATATATCAAAGATTTAAAATTCCAAGTTCTCACCCGAAAAAATAAAAATCCAAGTCTTTATTGACATGCTACGCTAAAACAATTCTGAAAGGGAAGTAAAAGAAGTTTGTCAAATTTAAGAAGCCCATCTCTCCCTGAAAATCTCACTGTAAGAAATCATCATAAAATGAAGTCTGCTTCCTTTTCTTTTTCTCCACTTCCCTCTTAAGTGATCTTTTTACTTCTTTGCTTATAGCAAGAACTCAGAAATTATTAACCCACTATGTTAAAAGCATACCCTGGTTTAACATGACCACTAAGAACAAGATAAGGTGTCTTCAAACGGGCTTGGGATTCCCTCATTCTCTGCACAGAGAGTGATGGTGTATCTGAGCTCTTCATCTGCTTCATCTTTAACTCTTCATAGAACTGCTTCTGACGCTTTTCTTGCTTCATTTTGCCAGGCCCTTTACCATGAAATTTATGAGAAATCATCCGAAAAGCTTCTTTAGGAGTCAACTGGCAACATTAAAGAAAAACATCAATCAAGGATACATGATGTCCCAATACTACTTGCAAACCTTAAATAGTTCAGTATTTTAATGTCCCAAGTGTTCTTTCTTTAGGTAAATATAATGCCAATGCAATAATCATAGACCACATAATAAACGTAAAATGTTATATTAATAACTATATTATGATCAAAACTATGTTTAGAGCAAGGAATACTAACAATTCTCCCAAATTCATCCGTCCTCTCAATTCGGATCTCTTTTTTGTTGTGTGCATCCTTTGCTTCATCATCATCTATGATCCCAACCAGTTTGCTTTTCTTTTTGTCCATGTTTCTGCCACCCCATTCAACAGTTTCTTTGAGTGTTCCTCGATCTTTAAGCAGTTTTAATGCACCTGACAACCCTTTCCCCACTGCAACCTCATGGATAGTTTCATCAGGAACTACCTCCTTATCCTCTGGATCTGGTTGTTCATCTTCATTAGTTTCTTTAACTTCAGTCCATCCACCAGCCTCATCATTTTTTACTTCATCAGGAATATTTACCTCTTCATCTTCATGCATGAAGACATCTTCACTTTCTGGTTTACGTGCTTCTGAAAAATTGAAAAAAGAGCAAGATAATGAAAAAAAAAATTACAGTGCAAATGGCTTGCCAAAATTATATAAAAGGCAGGAGTCCTAAGAATTCAAATTGCACAATAAAGCTTATACAACATTTATATAACCATTCAGACATCAACGAAAATTTGAACAAAAAGAACAGGAAGGAAATGGATGAGATGGAAAATGAAATGAAAGTGAGCTAAAAGAAACAGAACTATGCCAATAATTCAATAGACTACATTATTAGCTCATCCACATCTTCTAATCACATACAACTTTTAGCTGCTAGCTAAATAGCAGATAATGCAAAGTAACATTTAATTCAACTCTAAAATCAGTAGGAGTAACTGTTCAAAAGGTTGAGATAGTATGAACTATATTGTATTTGAAACGCATAAATAATTAAATGGGAAAATACCTTCATCAATCTGGAGACCCCACACAAATTCTTCCATCTCTGTGAAGGCCAATTTGTTTTCTGAGTCTCCAACTGCAGGGTTTTGATCATCTACTGTCTCAGTACCAGGAATTTTGGATGCAAGCAAAGCAATAGCCTGGGGGCCAGATGCCGCTTCTTCCTCCTCCTTTTTAATAGCTACTCTCCTAGCTCTTTCCAATGACTTTTGAAGATCGTCATAATCATCTGCGACAACAGGAGGTTCATCTTCCTCTGTTTTAGCATTTACGTCTGCGGAAACAGGAGTTTCATCTTCCTCTGTGTTAACATTTACAGTTTGTCCAAGACGCAGCAATTTGGCTGCTTCATCGGCCTTAGCATAAGCAGACTGATAAGCATTATTTCTCCTTTCAGCCTCCTGTCTTTCCTGCTCCTCCTTGGCGGCCTGCCTCCTCGCATCATTCCGAGAACCAAGATCACCAACACCCAATCCTGCAGAAACAGCTTCAGCTTCAAGGGCATTGAGATCTAGCTTCTCCTTCTTCCGCAAGGATTTTTTCTTTTTTGGCTTCTTAAATTGAAGCATTTCTTCATGTGTATAGTAATCTGACGATACCTTTCCAAATGAATTTAGATCTTCAAAGGTGTTCGTGGAGACACCTGTTATTCTTCTTCGAAGCTAGCAGTAGGGAAAAAAAATCCACCTTAGGCAATGACTAAAGCAAAATCATAAAATATGAAACAATCAAGTGCCTTACTCAACGCTGAGCTACCAACTTCTAAGAAATAACAGTAAGAAGTGTATACAGGAAGTCACATAAACATAGATATGACACAAATTCTAATCTGATAACAGAAAGCTTATAACCCTCAAAAAATTTATTGAAGCCTAACCTCTTCAAGTTTCTTCTCTGCTTCATTCGAGAATCTCCCCCTTTCATCCAAAGTTAAACCCTGAATAGAAGAACTCGATTAGTATCATCCATACAAACCACCTGATCCAGACATCTGATGCTTTAAAATTTAAGAAAAAAAGAAGAGTAAACATACAAGTAAGTCTCTAAAAGATGAGTTGACAACTCAATCTTTAAAAGTTCAATTTACCTAGTTTAGTTCTTAAAGGTCGTGAAGTCATTGAGTCAATACACTTTAGTCATTCCCATACTTGAATACGATTTCTAAAAAATGGGCTGGAGCGATTGAAAAGTAATACTCCACGACTTTCAGGAATTAAGGTGTGTAAACTAGACTATCAGTAATTGAGTTGTCATTTTTCAACTCGTGTATATTTCAAATACCAACTTGTATGTTTATTAAAAAAAGAAACAGCAGCAAACCTCTTCAGCAGCTGGATCATCATATTGCGGAAGTATTTTTCTTTCTGCAGTAGGGTCATCATTGAACCTGAAATTTTGGAAAACAGATCTCATAAAATTTTATTCTTCTTTTTGTTTCTATTGTCTGATAATATCACAGGAAATAGTAATGGTCATCTTACTTATCATCATATATGCCAGTTTTCTTTTTTGCAGCATTGTAAGCCTCATTCCGCCGTTTTTGTTCACCAATTTCAATATTTTCAAGCATATCAATATCTGCCATGTCAGAACAAAAAGCTCTGTTACACAAACGTGTGTCATTGACAGATGTCAAGTTGGAGAAATATACTTATATAAGTGCACAATGCATGCTGTACCTTGATTGATATCACCATCAGCAAGTATGGGCTGATCTTTGATAGTCAGAACTACAGTCCCTCCTTCCATTACTTTGTCAAGGCCATGGAGAACTTTAACCCCTGCTAAATGATCTGTTTTTTTTTTTTGAAAAAAAATACCAATATAAGTACGTTTGACCAATCAGATTATCATCAATCACATGATATGTTTCTCACAAATATAAGTAAAAGGCCAGGAATACTGGAAATTTTTAGGATTGTAGTTTGTCATTTGTATGTTGCAATCACTATTGTTATTTTTATTTTTTAATCCCTAGTTTACTTTTTACCCTCAAAAGCTACAACCTTCAGATGAATAAGAGTTTTAAGTCCAAAGATAGTGTTGAAAGCAATGACACGCTAATAATTTGGGGGATGAGGGTGATAATTATAACTGTTATAGACTTATTGTGATGATTGTTCCACTCTGCCTTTTTTTGTTTGTTCTTGAATTACTTTTGTTATGTATGTTTAGTAAAAAAAAATATTAAAGTAGGCACTCGTCATTTTTTGGGCCTTGCCACTGTTAGTTAATGACATAATGTTATTGACAAATTGCATTTTCTGGATCACAGGGGGCACAAATATACCGGGGGGTTGGGGGGCAGAGATAATGGAATTACCAGCAGTGTGCCTGTGTTTGGTCATATCCTCATCTTCACTATCTTCTTGAGCAATATTGTCCTGTGAAAATTGATTCATTCCATTGAACAAATATCAATCACGGAATCAACAATTTCACATGTAACAATTTGAAAATTTTGAGATTACAAAATAGTGAAAAAGAACTCACCTGCTCCTCAAAAATCTTTGAGAGCTGCAATGCTTTCTCCTTTTCAGAATTCTTTTTCTCCTCAATCTTGCGGCTTTTATTGACCCAGGATAAGATCTCAGAAGCACCTTCAGATTGTTTGCTTAACCTTGCTTCCTTCATCCTGTACGGTATCCAAAAAGAATATAAACAAAACACAACAAATAAACAAGCATTGTCACAGTAAAGTGGTTTCTATACTTTTAAGTATACAAATCATTTGTTGGAACAATCAAGCCAATATGGAGCATTTTCTTATCATACATTTCACAGGTAAGTCTAACCTGAGACACCCTCAAAGCGCCCTCTCTCTCTCTCTCTCTCTCTCTTTCTCTCTCTCTCTCTCTCTCTCTCTCTCTCTCTCTTTCACAAAGTACTAAAGAAGAATCTCTCTCTCTCTCTTTCACAAAGTACTAAAGAAGAACATATATAAGCATGAAGTTGGACTAGACACTGATCAAGCTCTGTGGTAGCCTAATACATTTTCAGTAATTCAGCCTCTTTCTCTATTTTTCCTTCTTTTGTATAATGATCTTTTTTCCAACAAGGAGAAGGCATAAATGTGACTGCATAGAGCATGTAATATTCTCAGGCTTTCTTAAATTATTCCTCTATGTTAAACTGAATCCCTTGTAGATTCTTCTGGTTTAATAGGTAACAATGTATTTTTGGGGGGATTGTTACTACTGCAACTGTTTAGGATATAATTTTCACCATTATCTATCATTTGCTGAAAGTTATATGAAAATCATTACTTTATTTCAATTAAAATATGTAGAGATAGAAATAGAATCTTTCAATTCCCTATCTGACACTACAAAAGCTCCCTCACAAATTTTAGGTAGGATCTCATCTTGCAGAAAGATAAGAGACCTCAAATTATCATTGCAGAGTCTACAAGTAAAAATAGGAACAAAGGTAAAACAGATATATACATCAAACATATCAACTAGAGATAAACACGGAAATAAAATTTACTTACTTCAAAATGCGTTCCTCAAGTTCAGTTATTGATGCACGTTCTGAGGCATCGCCATTTTGCTCACCCTCATCAAGATTTGGTGCCTTCCCTTGCTTGCCAACCACCCCATCTCTCTTGCCATGGTAGTCTACTTTGTGATCATCATCATCTTTGCTCCAACCGTTATCCTCCTCATGAATCTTTCTGCTTACCTTGTCTCTATCTCTGGACCTATCTTTATCTTGATCTGCCTCCTTGTCCTTCTCTCTAAGTCTATCCTTCCCTTTATCTTTTTCTCCATCTCTGTAGCTTTCCCTCTCCTTTTCTCGATCTCTATGCTTCTCTCTCTCCTTTTCCTTTGCCTTGTCCCTATCTTTTTCCCTTTCTCTATCCCTATCCCTAGTCTTCTCTTTTGCCCTCTCCTTCTCTCGCCCTCTATCACTATCTTTCTCCACGTCCCTTTCTTTCTCACGATCTCTATCCTTACCCCTGTCCTTCTTATCTTTATCCCTTTCACGGTCTTTGTCCCTGTACTTCTCCCTATCATAGTCTTTCTCCCTCCCCTTACTATCTTTTCCCCTGTCCTTTTCACGTTCATCCCTATCTTCTCTTTTCCTTTCCCGACTGACCACTCTATCCTTCTCTGGATCTTTTGACTCCTTTTCTCTTTCTTTTGAAGCATCCTCAGTAGTTCTCTTTAGCTTTTCTCGGTCTTTAGTTCTATGCTCCTTGTCTTCTCCACGGCTGCTATTCTTCCTGTCCTTACTTCTATGCTTGCTAGACTTGTCTGTCCCAGCTAGTTCCAAATCATCATATTGCTCCCTCGTGGGAGAATCCTCTTGATCATCCCTACCCTCCCGTGGTTCATACCTTGATTCAGACCATTCAGTGTCCATTTAAAGAACTATAGATAAACAGAAATTCCAAAGTTTAATCAACCCTTCTGCAAATAACTAATCAGGAAAAAGATAAGAACCCTGTTCATCATCCCGAACTATTATATGAATCCAAACAAGAAAAGATGGATTAGGCTAAAAGTAGTGAATTATGAACTCATTTAGATACAAGCTATGAAGCACAGTCATAAGATGGTGTATCCATACCTAATATGTACCGGGTACAGATGCACCATGGGTACTCTAGAATACATATTAGATACATATCCTACTTAAAAACAAAAAATTCCCAACCAAAATGAAATACAGAGGTCCCACAATGGCAACAAGTTATTGCTCTCTCCTCTGTCTGGCCTATTCAGTTCTGTCCGGAAATGAAAAGAAATTTTGAGGTTGAGAAAAATGGGGAGAAAATGGCACAGCAGAGTAATGACAAATACATTCTGATTTTACAAGTCTTGGTTTTTGTTGGGTCAGAACTCAGATATTAAGTAATAAGTCTTAAGAAATTCACAAAAATGTTTTATTGGGCCTTGTTAAACTAACAGTATGCTACATCATAGAAATTAACAAACATGTTACAAATAAATTATTTACTTATTTATCACCAATTGCTTCAAAGACTTGGTGGAAAAAATACCATGGGAGAAGAGTAGGCTGTTGTTAAGACGTTATATATATAAAGCAGTGTTCAAGTAATCGGACCGGCGATTGAACCAGCAAGAGTTCAGATCACTGATTGAACTGGTCAAATTAATACATATATGTATATATATATATCAAAATCAAACAATACTTAAAGAACTAGTCATGCATTACAGAACATTCACACATTCACATGTATTGCAAAACATTCATATTTAAATTGACGTTTCAGAAGAAATACAAATAAATCATCACTACTTTTGCCTTTTAAAAAATATCTTTTAACTTGTAGCTTTGACTAAGGCAATCTTGTTTGATCAACGAATTGGATAGTTACGATAGAGACAAACAAGGCATGTAATAATAAGCGAAGCGGAGTATGATGTTAATATAAAGAACCGAGCGAGCTACGCCTGCTTAGAGAAACAAGAAATGGATGCTTCTTAAAAACAAGAAATAAGTTGCAACCTAAAGCTTTATGAGAGCATATCATGTCGGAATTCAACTACATCCCTCCATGACAACATTTTGCTAATCTAACTCTACTCAAACAACACCTTAAGAGAAAGTTACTGAGGCGAAAATTGAATTTAAACTGGTACATAAAAGACAGCTTCAAGTCCAGAAACAATCGAATATTCTCTATCAAAATCTATGCTCGTAATCTGTAAATACCAGACAAAAGCACACATATGTGAGATAAACGAAGCTTACCGTTGGGCAGCACAGAGAACGAGAAGTGCAGAAGCTTCGCACCACCGAGACCGAGAGCACGAAGGCGTGGCTCGACGGAGATCGAGAGGCGAAGTGAGAAGAGCAGCACCGTCGTATAGGAAAAATCCCAAACGGCGAATCTGATTTTCGGCCCTAGAAAGAAAGAAAGAAAGAATCGAAAAACCAAAGGGGAAGCAACAACCTTCTGGGTCGAGTCAAAACCCGACTGCAATCCATTTCAGATTATCAGCTTGGGAGAAAATTGAAAATATTTTTAACTATCTAAATTTGAGAATAAAAAAATTAATTAAAATCGACTAATAACCATTATATTTATGCATTTGTATATATATATATTAATATATATTAATGTCTGTTCAATTTAGTTACTCTTTAATATATTTTGGATGGTTAAAAGATTATAAAAAAGATATTTAAAATTTAAATTATTTAATTAAAGCAATTGAATATATATTCAAATGTTAAATAAACTTTATATTATATAAAGTATAAATTTATTTTTAGTTTTCATTAAAAATTTTAAAATTCTACCTATTGATTGTAACATTCTAAAATTTAAAATAGATATGATATGATATTTATTAATTAAAATTTGATATATACATATAAATATAGTAATTAATATTAGTGTATATATATATATAATACAAGGTCGGTTTAGAAAAGAATAGGCTTTAGTAGGCTTTAGCATGCTGCCTTTCAACCTGAAATTGGAGGGCATTGGGATGTTTTTACTTATTTTTGGCAACTAACACTCATAATAGGCTTTAGTAGTCTATCCTTACGATAGACTTTCTTCTGGATTTCTGTCTTATCGTTTTTAGCCTTGTGTTTCTTACCTTCTTTGTACCTTATTTTTCGCTTAATCAAAAAAAAAAAAAGCTTGTCAAGATAATTAAAGTTAAAATTAGGGACTAAAATAAAATAAATAGGGAAGAGAAGAGAGAGAGAAAGAGAACGTGAGATTAAGACTTAAGAGAATAACATATGAAAATTAAGTAGGTTAAGGATTCATCTTCTTCTTTTTTTTATAAGTTTATTTATATTTTATCTTATCAGTATTTTGTTTTGATATTTTTATCTCAAATTCAATAATATGAATTATAGAGAAATTATCCTCGACAAGGGAGGTGATCTCAAGATGTAATGAAGATATGATATAGAGAGGTGATCTCGAGAGAGATGATCCTGGGTTAGTGAGAAAAGCCACCAGATGATCTCAATCATGGTTTATCCGTTTGGATTCAGCTGGGGGACGTCTTGGTATATACAGAGACGGTGAGTGAAAAAAGCGGGTGAGTGAGGAAAACCACCAACTATGAGATGGTACGGTAAGAGAAACTCTGACCATAATGTTAAAGTAAAGTTAATGATGTATTTAATTAATGTTTTTGAGCTTGAGATTACGTTTTATGTATTTGTTAAAATATTATTTGTGAAACTCATACAATTGGTCATATAAACTGTTTTTAACTTGATTCCTTTTCTATTAAAATTTTTTAATTTTCATTCTTATTTCATGATGTATTCAGATCAAGAAGATGATGAANAATAAAATAAATAGGGAAGAGAAGAGAGAGAGAAAGAGAACGTGAGATTAAGACTTAAGAGAATAACATATGAAAATTAAGTAGGTTAAGGATTCATCTTCTTCTTTTTTTTATAAGTTTATTTATATTTTATCTTATCAGTATTTTGTTTTGATATTTTTATCTCAAATTCAATAATATGAATTATAGAGAAATTATCCTCGACAAGGGAGGTGATCTCAAGATGTAATGAAGATATGATATAGAGAGGTGATCTCGAGAGAGATGATCCTGGGTTAGTGAGAAAAGCCACCAGATGATCTCAATCATGGTTTATCCGTTTGGATTCAGCTGGGGGACGTCTTGGTATATACAGAGACGGTGAGTGAAAAAAGCGGGTGAGTGAGGAAAACCACCAACTATGAGATGGTACGGTAAGAGAAACTCTGACCATAATGTTAAAGTAAAGTTAATGATGTATTTAATTAATGTTTTTGAGCTTGAGATTACGTTTTATGTATTTGTTAAAATATTATTTGTGAAACTCATACAATTGGTCATATAAACTGTTTTTAACTTGATTCCTTTTCTATTAAAATTTTTTAATTTTCATTCTTATTTCATGATGTATTCAGATCAAGAAGATGATGAATCCTACTTAGAAGTCAGACAACCACGCCTCTAAGATCTGGTGCTATTATGAGACTTTTGACATTAGAAGTCTAGTTGATAAATATTTAATTTATATAACTGTAATTATTTTGTACAATTCTATGTTAATAACTTTATTTATTTGACAATTTATTTAGACATCTTTTATATTTTAACTAATAAATAGAGTTTTATTTCTAAAAATTATAATAATAATTTAATTAAAAAGGGTGTTACACTGATCTTAGCAGATTGTTAAATTTGAAGATAAGTTTCAAATTAAAATATTAAAAATAATCTAACGGATTAAATAATATGTCGAATAAAACTAGAATTATATGAAACATCATTTTTTATTTCTTCTAAAATATAAGAAAAATTTTACTTAATGGCCAAAAAAATTTTTACTTATGACATTTAAATTGATATGTTGTTTATAGATATTTAAAATCTAAAAAATATCTAATTAATTAATAACTTGATAAAATATATATTCAAGTTTGGTAAGGACGTAAGGTATCATATATATTATCATCATATTAGTTATACAGGTTAAACGAGTGTGAATAATCATATTAATAAATGAATAATGGATCTTGGAAAGCTGACACATTTCCCTCTTCCTTGTATTTGCTTTCTCTGTACACTAATATAGCTTCCTTGTCTCTAGAATCTTCACACCAAGAGTTTTGCACAACACCATCAACAAACTCTTCCTGAGTATGAAACTCCTCATGATGCACTGATACTTCGAAAATTTGATCTGGTCTTATAATACCAGTTGCAGGACTCACCTAAATCATAAATGTGCAGGTAAATTACCTCGCAGAGCCTTACAAAGAGAAAGAATAGATGCCTATGTAGCTTAAAAGATTTAATTTTCGTCCACACAAAGAAATCTTCTCCAGGAATAACAACTTTGTACATAATCCAACTTTTGGAGCCAAAGTTTCTAAAGTAAATTAGTATTTTGGTCAATGGAAAAAAAATACTCTTTTCTTAATTTGGTCTTCTACAAATAAAATTTCTCAAGTTAATCTTCTAAAGATCTCTTTCCAATAAAAGGACCTACCCGTGGGCAAAACTCTCTAATTAACAAACAAATAGCAGTCAACATGGCCTCCAAGTATCACTTCTAGGTGCAAACAATACACTTAATAGCATTGGTGGAACCACAAGAGTGGCTCTTTATTAAATTACAAATGAACAATAGTCTAAAAGAAGCCGGAAAACAAAGATTTTGACATTTGAATTCAGTCTAACAGTCCAGAACCTGTAAGTAGCGTGGTAGATCAGGCCCTGAATAATAGTGTTGATGATAAGGCTACTTACTGTATTACGACTTACATGAATTGAAGGAAATCGTAACCAGGATTGATTTCCTTTAGTAAGTACGTATCTGTTCCGTTTTTTCTATTTTTTTCCCTGTTGACATGCGCAGGGGTGGAGGGGGTTCTGTTAAAGCCTATTTCATCCAAAAAGCTACATTTCATTCAGTAATGACTAGCCCCAAAGTCCTGACATGTGATGTCTCTCGCAAATTCAGAAATGGCTACATGCTTATTTTGTTATGCCCAGCTGATAGTAAGATTTCTTTTTAGTTGTGTATGGTGAATCTTGGCATGTCCTTAAAAGAAGCATTTTCTTTGAGGGTTAGAGGCTTTGGTTCAAGAAAGATGGGCACAATGCTAAACTACTCACTCATTTTCTTTGTGGTGGAATAATTGGACTTCTGAGGGAAAATATTAGTCCCTAGACCTTAGAATTGCTCTAGGACTGGGTTGTTTTCATGAACTTTCTCTGGTTGACTCCTAGTTAGTTTCTTTCAGGCAGTCTACTTAGCAAAGAAGAATATTAATGTAACAAACTTAGTTTTTAAGGAGCACATAATGTAATGCCACAGACTTGTTGCTGTCACTCTAATCAATAATATGCATATATTACATTTCGATCACCGAGCATCGGTGTCAAACCCCCAGGAAGACCCTTTTCAACGGTAGCAAACCCACTTTTTGGGTCACTAGTTTGTCTGCAAACAAAAAATGAAGACATACTATATCAGTTGGTTAAAAAGGAAAAAGATAAGATAGAAGAGGGGAAGATACTCAAAGTAAGCTAGCTAAGTTTCTTAATCATTTTGATGATTGAAGTTATCTTTAAAACTAGCAAAATGATTCAATAGCCTACACAATTATTTACTTCTATAGATTTCTTTAGTAATTTGACTTTGACAGTGATATTTTATCAGACAATTCCAAAAACAACTTTCCTGAGATATGATAGATAATAATGTGAACCCTGACACCAACTAGTGTCTAATATATCAAAGATTTAAAATTCCAAGTCTATTTCTCACCCGAAAAAAAAAAATAAAAAAAATCCAAGTCTTCACTGACATGCTACGCTAAAACAATTCTAAAAGGGAAGTAAAAGACGTTTGTCAAATTTAAGAAGCCCATCTCTCCTTAAAAATCTCACTGTAAAAAATCATCATAAAATGAAGTCTGTTTCCTTTTCTTTTTTTTCTTTTTCTCCACTTCCCTCTTAAGTGATCTTTTTACTTCTTTGCTTATAGCAAGAATTCAGAAATTATTAACCCACTAAGTTAAAGCATACCCTGATTTAACATGATCACTAAGAACAAGATAAGGTGTCTTCAAACGGGCTTGAGATTCCCTCATTCTCTTTACAGAGAGTGATGGTTTATCTGAGCTCTTCATCTGCTTCATCTTTAACTCTTCATAGAACTGCTTCTGACGCTTTTCTTGCTTCATTTTGCCAGGCCTTTTATTATGAAATTTATAAGAAATCATCCGAAAATCTTCTTTAGGAGTCAACTGGCAACATTAAAGAAAAACATCAATCAAGGATACATGATGCCCCAATACTACTTGCAAAGCTTAAATAGTTCAGTAGTTTAATGTATGATGCCCCAATACTACTTGCAAAGCTTAAATAGTTCAGTAGTTTAATGTCCTAAGTGTTCTTTCTTTACGTAAATATAATGCCAATGCAATAATCATAGACCACATAATAAACGTAGAATGTTATATTAATAACTATATTATGATCAAAACTATGTTTAGAGCATGGAATACTTACAATTCTCCCAAATTCATCCGTCCTCTCAATTCGGATCTCTTTTTTATTATGTGCATCCTTTGCTTCATCATCATCTATGATCCCAACCAGTTTTCTTTTCTTTTTGTCCATGTTTCTGCCACCCCATTCAACAGTTTCTTTGAGTGTTCCTCGATCTTTAAGCAGTTTTAATGCACCTGACAACCTTTTAGCATTCTCAGGTAACCATTCTCATTCCACAGAAAAATTTACTCCTACACTCTGATCTATATTCTAACTTTAGCATCGGAGGAGAATCACAGGGAGACCCTGTGCATTCTTACTTGCAGGATCCGACGATTCCAAGCCCTCAGAAATTGCACTAAGATTGTGAACTCAAGGTTAGATTTACACAAATTCAACTTTGTAGTTTTCAATATATATATATATATATATAGTAATTAATATTAATATTAATAATATATTAGATATATATAATACAAGGTCGGTAAAAAAAAAAAAAAGGAAGAAGCTTCAACGGCACTTTAACTTGCTTGCCCATTAAGTTATAAAAAATAAATAAAATGAAATCATCTACTTGGAGGCCAAGTTAAGAGACGAGCGTGGCATATAAGCTTCAATGTTACGTGTTAAAAAGAAAGAGAATTGAAAGAGATGTGTCAGCGTGGCATAATGGAGCTACTATAAATAGAAGAATGAATAAACTAAGCTAAAAGCTAAAACATAAGAAAATTAAAAAGAAAGAGAGATACCGCGAGATTAATGTTAATGGAAATATGATCCTCCGGAGAGATGATTTTGATAAGTGAGAAAAGTTCCATAGGTGATCTCAATCATGATTTATCTGTTTAGATTCAATTAGGAGACGCCCTATATATACAGAAACAGTTAAAAGAGACCGTAACCATAATGGTAAAGTAAAATTAATAATGTATTTAATTTATGCATTTGAGCTTCATATTATTGTGTTTTGATTATTATTTATATTATTTGTGTAATTTATACAACATGTAAATTGTTTTTTAACTTGTTTCATTTCTTACGGAGAATTTTCAATTCTCACTCCTATTTCATAATGTATCATCTTAGAAATCAATCGACCACATTTAGGATCGGGACTAGAAGTCTGGTTGATAAACTATTTAATTTATATAACAAGAATTATGTATATTAATAATTTTATTTACTTGACAATTTATTTAGTGATATTTTATATTTTATTTTATAAATAGAATTAATTTTCTGAGATTTATTATGATAGTATAATTAAAAAGAGTGTCACAAAATTGATATATTGTTGATAGATATTTAAAATCTAAAATATCTAATTAATTAATAACTTGATAAAATATATATTTATAAGTGTAGACAAACTTTTTTTTTTTGGCCATTTAAGTGTAGTAAAGAAAGTTGATTGGTGTTTGACATACATTGTCTAAAAATACTTTAAAAAGTTAAATTACTGAAAAGAGTATGTAATTATAAGAGTATGGTAAAAGAATTTGTATTCATTTATATTTTTATATTAGAAATATCAATTTTTGTAAATACAATAAAAGTATAAAACTTTAGTTTTTTTTTTTTTT
>QANZ01007483.1:142724-172656 GCA_003254925.1 Chamaecrista fasciculata
ATTAATATTAATAATATATTAGATATATATAATACAAGGTCGGTAAAAAAAAAAAAAAGGAAGAAGCTTCAACGGCACTTTAACTTGCTTGCCCATTAAGTTATAAAAAATAAATAAAATGAAATCATCTACTTGGAGGCCAAGTTAAGAGACGAGCGTGGCATATAAGCTTCAATGTTACGTGTTAAAAAGAAAGAGAATTGAAAGAGATGTGTCAGCGTGGCATAATGGAGCTACTATAAATAGAAGAATGAATAAACTAAGCTAAAAGCTAAAACATAAGAAAATTAAAAAGAAAGAGAGATACCGCGAGATTAATGTTAATGGAAATATGATCCTCCGGAGAGATGATTTTGATAAGTGAGAAAAGTTCCATAGGTGATCTCAATCATGATTTATCTGTTTAGATTCAATTAGGAGACGCCCTATATATACAGAAACAGTTAAAAGAGACCGTAACCATAATGGTAAAGTAAAATTAATAATGTATTTAATTTATGCATTTGAGCTTCATATTATTGTGTTTTGATTATTATTTATATTATTTGTGTAATTTATACAACATGTAAATTGTTTTTTAACTTGTTTCATTTCTTACGGAGAATTTTCAATTCTCACTCCTATTTCATAATGTATCATCTTAGAAATCAATCGACCACATTTAGGATCGGGACTAGAAGTCTGGTTGATAAACTATTTAATTTATATAACAAGAATTATGTATATTAATAATTTTATTTACTTGACAATTTATTTAGTGATATTTTATATTTTATTTTATAAATAGAATTAATTTTCTGAGATTTATTATGATAGTATAATTAAAAAGAGTGTCACAAAATTGATATATTGTTGATAGATATTTAAAATCTAAAATATCTAATTAATTAATAACTTGATAAAATATATATTTATAAGTGTAGACAAACTTTTTTTTTTTGGCCATTTAAGTGTAGTAAAGAAAGTTGATTGGTGTTTGACATACATTGTCTAAAAATACTTTAAAAAGTTAAATTACTGAAAAGAGTATGTAATTATAAGAGTATGGTAAAAGAATTTGTATTCATTTATATTTTTATATTAGAAATATCAATTTTTGTAAATACAATAAAAGTATAAAACTTTAGTTTTTTTTTTTTTTGCTCAAATATAAAACTTTAGTTAAAAGACCCAAGAACACGAAACCGGCTTTCGCCTCCCAATTGCTTCTTGTGTAGTTTCAAGTTTGGTAAGGTACAAACTACGTAGTCATAATCTTATAAATAAATGAATAATGGATCTTGGAAAGCTGACACATTTCCCTCTTCCTTGTATTTGCTTTCTCTGTACACTAAAATCAGTCCAGAGAATTACAATTAGGACTGCAAACTCTATGGAAAAAAAAACAAGCAATTCACAAATATAATTAAAGGAGCAATTGGGCAAGCTTAACCCATCAGTGTGTATATAAAAATATAGCACACGTTAACAAAAACTGTTATCTTCTACCGTAGAAAATATTTTATGGTAGCTTCAATTGTTGCCTTTAGGGCTATGCAAATTCTGTAGCTGCTCCACCACATCATAGGAACTGCTAAGATGTTGAAAATCAGATCGGTGTAGAACACGTCCTTGGTTATGCCTGGAGCTCTTTGGCTGAGAATCTGCTTGGTTTTTCTTTGCTAAAAAGCAGTGGTGCACACAAACGTGATGATCTCTTGACTGGCTCGAATATTTTCCACGAACCTTAACCACTAACATAGCTTCCTTGTCTCTGGAATCTTCACACCAAGAGTTTTGCACAACACCATCAACAAACTCTTCCTGAGTATGAAACTCCTCATGATGCACTGATACTTCGAAAATTTGATCTGGTCTTATAATACCAGTTGCAGGACTCACCTAAATCATAAATAAATTACCTCGCAGAGCCTTACAAAGAGAAAGAATAGATGCCTATGTAGCTTAAAAGATTTAATTTTCGCCCACACAAAGAAATCTTCTCCAGGAATAACAACTTTGTACATAATCCAACAACTATTGGAGCCAAAGTTTCTAAAGTAAATTAGTAATTTGGTCAATGGAAAAAAAATACTCTTTTCTTAATTTGGTCTTCTACAAATAAAATTTCTCAAGTTAATCTTCTAAAGATTTTTTTCCAATAAAAGGTCCTACCCGTGGGCAAAACTCTCTAATTAACAAACAAATAGAAGTCAACATGGCCTCCAAGTATCACTTCTAGGTGCAAACAATACACTTAATAGCATTGGTGGAACCACAAGAGTGGCTCTATATTAAATTCCAAATGAGCAATAGTCTAAAAGAAGCGGGAAAACAAAGATTTTGACATTTGAATTAAAGTCTAACAGTCCAGAACCTGTAGGTAGCGTGGTAGATCAGGCCCTGAATAATAGTGTTGATGAAAAGGCTACTTACTGTATTACGACTTACATGAATTGAAGGAAATCCTAACCAGGATTGATTTCCTTTAGTAAGTACGTATCTGTTTCGATTTTTCTATTTTTTTTCCTGTTGAAGCGAGCGGGGATGGAGGGGGTTCTATTAAAGCCTATTTCATCCAAAAACCTACATTCCATTCAGTAATGACTAGCCCCAAAGTCCTGACATGTGATGTCTCTCGCAAATTCAGAAACGGCTACATGCTTATTTTGTTATGCCCAGATGATAGTAAGATTTATTTTTAGTTGCGTATGGTGAATCTTGGCATGTCCTTAAATGAAGCATTTTCTTTGAGGGTTAGAGGCTTTGGTTCAAGAAAGATGGGCACAATGCTACACTACTCACTCATTTTCTTTGTGGTGGAATAATCGGACTTCTGAGGGAAAATATTAGTCCCTAGACCCTAGGATTGCTCTAGGACTGGGTTGTTTTCACGAACTTTCTCTCGTTGACTCCTGGTTTCTTTCAGGCAGTCTACTTAGCAAAGGAGAATATTATTGTTCTCTTTTATTCTGCTGGTACTCAATTCCCTCTAAAATAAAGTGTATCCTTTAAGAAAAAGCCAAACTATTATGTTAAAAGCACCTTTCTATCCACCGACTCTCCCTCCCAAAAGAATAGATAAATAACTATGTAAAGAGGATTACCTCAAGCCACCTTGGAAAGCCAAAGGAACCTCTCAACTGATGGTTGGAAACCTTCTGATCCTCCGAAAGAGTAGTTTGACCTTCACAAATAATTTCAAAGAAAGCATTGTTGTCTGAACATTTATTTGTAATACGCAGAATCATTGTGTCCTGGTTTTGAAGGATTATGTTGTTTGTACTGATGATAGTTTCAGGTATCTTGCATAATTCTTTCAAAAGCCTTTTGATTTTCTCATTTGATCCAAGAATCTCTCCGAACTCCTGTCTTTGGATTGATTCATCTACCCGAGCAATTTCTGTAGAAAATATGCAGCGGACAGGCTTGTGGTCACTATCTGTGACATCCATGCAGGCCTCGTACCTGTTGAAAGTAAAATATCATTAATTAATGATACAAAATAGTTTGAAAGAGGTGATGTTTCCCCTCATGTTTTCCTGAAATGTTTTCATATATCTATCAATTAGCTTTTACTTTGAATCTATTACAAAATAAATATGTCTGCTTACAGATAATCAGAGAGTAAAGTGAGATGAGCACATTAGGCTAAGGAAAGTGAGACATATCTAACAAGATCATATACCAAAGTCCTCCTTTTGGTATTTTAATCATTATTCACAACTGAATGCAAATAAACTAAACTAGAGAACTCACTGTAATACTGAGGAGACAACAGGACACTCTAAACTGCAGTCAGCCACCAAAGAAGAGCGACTATCACGATACAAGATTCTGTCACACCAGGCAGGGATGCGCTTCTTTTCACCAGAATCATACCCTTCAAATTGAAAATTTACACAGATCTGAAATCATATTCTTCAGAAGATTTTGAAGCAATCCGGATAACCTAAAACTCAAATTTAAACAGCATTGCCTATATAAATCAACATAATTCACCTTTGGACCTAATAGTAAAGCAAAGCAAGCATGAACTTAAAATCATTGAAAAGATAAAAGATTTAAACAGAAGTACAAAAGGATGGAAGTATTTAGAAATAAGAGAAATTTACTTACTGAGTTTCAACCAATAAATAAATATTCACACCGATGATTGCTATAAATTTCAGGCCAAACAAAAAAAATATGATTGCTATAAATTTATGGGCAAATCTTTAAAGTTAGGTTTCTCTTTCAGGCTCCCAAATATGAAGTTAATCCAAAGAATTTTACAGTAAACCCAACCTGCTAAACCAGCTTGGTGACGTTCAAACTTATATGTGGGAGGAAACTTAATAACTGCTTCACGCATTCCTTGGAAGGCATTCCCTGCTTCCATTTCTGCTCGGAGCTGATCCCTTTCTCTAAGCCAATCAAAGCATCTTTGAGAGACAAAATCCCTCGCTTCATCATAAGAAATACCATCAAGACGATAATTGAAATCACCAAGAAATACAACCATGTCTGCCTCAGACAAATCAGGCATCCCCTCTGCAGACTGGAAAGCAATATCAAGAATCAATGTTTCATCCAATTATCTTGAAAGCATGATGAGCAACTTAAGAACAGAGTGGATTGAGTTTACATACATTTGTACCACGAAACATTGGAACAGCAGATGAAGTTCCAGCTGCAACAGAAAGAACAATGGCAAGCCATATCCATGAACAGGCCAAAATATATAGAAGGCAAGTAGCAGAAAAGTACAAGCACAGCAAGGTACCAGATGCAACATTAAAGAGGTTAGATGACCGGCTGAAGGACATGGTTCGATATACATGGTCAAAATCTGCATTGCGGCGACCAACTGCATCTAAATGTGCAGCAAAGTGACAATTAACAAAGCACATTATCCGATCATACACTCTAATCCGCAAGCCAACAGCTCCCTGGTGAGACATCCATTTCCAATGTCAATGGAAGAAAGTTATACAACAACAACAATCAAAGCCTTTTCCCACTAGGTGGGGTCGGCTATATGGATCAATTGACACTAACGTGTTCTATCTTTGCATATTTCCACAGTTAGGTTATTAATAAATTTTTCTGAATAGTTTCTCCAATACAATGGAAGAAAGTTATAACTAAAAAAAAATGAATGATGCTTTTACAATATAAAGCATTGCTTTCAATGAACCAAAGCACATGTAGGTTTTTTTTGGGGGGTAAAGAAGCACATGTAGGTTTACATGCTACATTAACATAACATAACTTGTTGCTGGCTGGACAACAATTTTCAGCATTTGAAACTCATTATATTAAATAATAAACTACATTGCAGCATATCATGCTATAATTAAATCAATCTAAGTTTGGACATCAAAGAGCAGATTTACAAACACTATCTACTATTGAAACAATATCACTGATTTCGATTGGATGAAATCTATGAAACACAAATGCAGGCACAACCTGAACATCAAAATAGAAACGTTGACACATCAAACTACAAAAGGTATAGAATAAGAAAAGAAATAGCACGAATAAATTTTTAGACATTCTGTTAGTAATACACTTCAAAAGAAAAACAGGACCGAATTATTTTATATTTTCAATATTTTACAATATTATTTTTCTAAATCAAATTTAATAGAACAAAAGCTGTCATGCTCTCTTATTCAAGTTCATTTAGAAGGGTTATACAGTATTTCATTATACTTATTTTGTCTTTCGCCTTCTATCTTGGGTCATTCTTGCTGACCATGATAGCCTAAAAAACAAGCTGTATTCATTGTACGTCCACACCACATTTGGCACATGTCCTAGTAGTCTAACACATCTTTATGTGCGTAGGTCCTTGTTAGAATAATGACTTGTTTGTGTCAGAAATATGATGGATACATGGAGATAGTTCAACTCGTGCTATATGGCATAATTGACTACGTACAAGTTATTGGTGAACAAAAATGGACAGTTCGTACTCCTTAGAGTTTCTACAGTTACACGACACATAGCTTGTATGTACCGAGAAATTTACTTTCTAATCTTTCACGTAAAGATCATTACATACATGAGATTAAAGTTATACCATATTATGGACCATCGAATAGAATTCTCATATTTTAAGCACGCATGCCAACTTCATTGGGAGTGATAACCATAATGGAAAAACTGTTAGATCTTAGGTTGTCATTTATTACCAAAAACAGAAACAGAGAGAGCAACACAATAAAGTAAACCCCAATAATCATACTAGGAAAATCAGCAAAGCAGACAGTGCAGGCCTACCTTGTTGCCAATAGCACGCCCGAAGCCACAAGGAACTGCTGCTGCATCAACATCCCCAACATGAAATCTAATATTATTCCTGACCCTGAAGATAAAAAGTTCAACTACAGCATATGAAGAAATCAACAAGGGATAAGACCATACATTGAGAAAATAGAAAACAAATGAACGTACAATCAAATTGAATGAGGATTGCTTCAAAGACAATAAATAAATGAAGACATTAGTTTATATGTCATTTCAGGATTCAATTAGGAGCACAACATTTAATAGTAAGTAATATTTATGTATTTCAAGCATACATTTATAACAAGAGGGAAAAGAAGCACACAATCATCATATATGATGAGAAACTCAGGCAAAACAATAGACATTATCTGAAACAATAAAACCTTCCCCAGTTTACTTGGATTAAATCTATAACAAACTCACCACACAGCAATGACCAAGCCCGCAAGTTGTCTGGAGCCAACACGTTCAAAAGTTGAACCTTCATCCAATGTTTTGTCTATCATATCTAGCCACCACTGCCCAACAGAACTTCCCTCGAGTCCTACCTATATGTATTTCCGAGTTGGTAGTCAAAGGTTGGGGAATGAATAAGAACAGTTGGCAAACTAATTACCAAGCTCAACACCGACACACACACACACACATATAGTTTTCATTGAAGGAAAAATCAAAACAAAAATTTTCCTGTTTTATCATATACTAGCAGCCAGAGTGCCAAACTCCAGAGAGACTTGAATAAAAGAGAGATATTTATCAACTATACTTCAATTATAGATAATAAAAGTAAACTCCAACTATGGGTGTTAAATGAAAATATCATATTAATGATCAATTAGATGACCACAGAAATTTATATATTATATAAAATATATTATATGCAAAAAGGTAATTCATGAATTAGAGCCTTTGGAATCAAGATGCAGAATTCTAAAGTAGGAGTTTCCACCAAATAAAACAAAGTTCCTCGCTAAAGGATAGTTGAGACAATTTGTTTCTTCTTTGGGACAAAGAAACCTACAATAAGAAAAAGTGGAAAGCAACTACGTTTGGATGGGAGGATAAAGGATCTTCCTAGAAAAGGTCAAGAGTAAATTAATAATTTAGTCTCTTAGAAATCTTTCTTTTCTTAATTTAATTTTCCGTAGATTTTATCCCAATCAAGTGGTCCCTCCACTCAACAAATTCCCCCCATCAATAAATGAGAGCCCTGGAGGCCATTAACTTGTGACTTATTAGGTAGCACTTTGTCTCAGGGATGTCAAATTTTACCTCTAAAATCAAAGAGCCCCAATCTTTATCCTTCGAAAAGGTTGAAAGGAATACAATTGAATCGTTCACTTTTTCCATTTAGTGCAAATAGCAAGTACTGTAAACAATTTGCTATTGCACATGTAACACTTGCTATAGCTGAGCCACACCAAAGTTGCTATGTTATCCCTATCCCTACAGTTGTAGCAAAGCACAAAGGGCCCATCAAAGCTACAGAAAGAGCTATATCTACTAAAATGAGTAGACACCAAGAACATGTAAGTAATCAACTTTAACACCTACCCTGATCGCAATAAAAGTTGAATCTTATGGAGAAAAAAACAATTAGAACACATAATTCATCTTACCACTAATAAAGTTGATGTTTATTGATAATGAAGATAAATTATCTTTTTGGTATAAAAAAGATACTCACAGTTTCTTTTGCTGCAGACATTGCTAGAAACCCAGCACCCATTTCAACCTCTTGCAACCCAACAACAACAATTCCAGCATCTGAGGCCACAGATCCAAGCCATGAAGTAAGTGAATCTTGAGATGCTTTTCCTTGTCCAACATTCCAAGTGCCAGTCAATACTTTTACATTTTCTATTTTAGTATATAAAAATTCTTTGCCACCTAATTCTGAACGCAATACACTATCAAGGGGTCCTGGAGAACTGATGTTCCATCCACGAATTCCACCATGATTTGCCAGTGTGAAAATGAAACCAGCTCCAGCAATTATTTTTACAATTGGACTACTATGAGCCACCCATTCCCCAATCAGATTGCCTCTGAGGTCCAAAACCTGCACATTACCACTTGCATAACCTACCCAAATACGTGCCCCGAAAGTACAAAAGCATTGAACAGCAGCTGAATGGTGATGGAATTCCTGTATGAAATTGCCATTTCCATCCCACTGCAATAATAAGCCACTTGAACACCCTGTCCAAATCATTCCATCTATCGTTGCCACTAGTGCTTCGGTTCTTCGATTCTCATCTCCAAAACCTCCCTTTGCAGCAACTCGACGAACAGCATCTGCTGCCCCCATTATGGCATTACGTGACCGCTGAAAGAACCCAATGGAACTTTGTGCTTTGTCTTTCCTAGTACTTGAAACAAGCTCAACTGTAAAGTCTTGCATTGATGAAATGTCCACCCGATTTTCAATCTGGCCATCAGTATTAAACACTTTCAGCAATTCTCGTGTACGAGCATCCCTGTGCATTAAATGAAACAGATCAAAATATTTGACAGATCTACAAAACTTTAAACAGTGACATCATATCATGTCACCAAAAGTGAGGATATTATCTCATCATGTTAGCCATAGATTCTACAGACACTTGGTTATTTTCATCAAAGGCCAATTCAACCCAAAATCTTAAATTGTTAAATAAAGGTCTCATATTGCCTATATGCCAACTCAGATGAAAGACGTTTAAAATTCAACTGTTGTCAAACCCCAGAACCATCATACATTGTGCTAAAATTTAATTTAATTCGGAAATTCATGATATCAATGACCAAACTCCTAATGACTTGGTCAAAGAGGCTTTGATACCATGTTAAAGACTACTTTAATCCAAAAGCTTAAGTTGCCAATATGAATGATCTTATCATGATCCCTAATTATATTCAACTAGAATTCATGCATAAGAACATGCTTTCAAATTTCTTATTCCTTTTTACCAAAAAAAAAAATTCTTATTCCTGGCGGAATAAGGAAACATCTTTTCCTCACATGTATAACTTATAAAGCAAGTGATAATTAAAAATACAAAAATAATATAATAATATTTTCAACGAAAGATAAACCGAGTCCACAAGTTACACAAAAAAGCAAAATATCAATAATTTTTTAAATCTTTAGTACATTAATCGTACTATGTTTAATTTGGCAAAAACAAAAAGGCATACCATGTTTAACACTAAAACTAAAAAGGACTAGGTGACTACATCTTACCACAAAGCAAATGTAACATAACCAGCACTCCACACCTTTGATCGTGAATTATCAGATAATAAATACTTTACATCTGAATTTAGTACGTTGTTGAAACCATTTGTAGATAATTGGCTCCTCAAGTCAACATAGGACCTCTCCACCATTAAGGCAGCTGTATGCCTTTCCTCTTTTGTAAGAGAAATGGACTTTTCAATGGCCTCCCAAGGCCATATCTTTATAATCCCTCCTTCTGAACCCGACCACAGATCCCCTGGATTAATTAAGCCAATAAAAAGGAATACAGAAAAAAAATTGAGGTGAATAAGAAAAATCAACATATCGCAAGAAGAATTTGAATAATCAAACAATGTCCATGACCAATTAATTGGATTTTACAACTATAGTAGCTTAAGCATCCACAGTCTATTCTCCTAGATAAGTATGGATCTATTTGTGGCCTTGGTTTAATATACTGAGTGGACAGTAAGTTTGTTATATTATGCAAAGATGATCTCTTTTTCATACCTGTCTATGTTTATCAAGGACACATACATAATTAACATCAATAAAATTGAGTCAAAAAGCCATATGCAGTTATTTACAGGTGGAATAAAAGGAAAATGCCAGGAAAAGTACATTCTCATTAGTTCCAGGTAAAAATTAGATGGAGAACATAAGACTTATAGGATTTACCTTAAGATACAAGAAAGTATTTATACACCACACAAAGTTCATTCTATTACTATATGTCATGTGGATTCCTAATTCACAAATAATTTTCCGTTTAATGTTTCACTGTCCATTATCCAATAATAGGTTCATCTAGAGTAGGTTATTTTAAGTTTTTGATAATCTTGAGTGAGTCCTTCGAATTCATTGTGCCACTATGCTATTCATCAGCGTATTTGACTGGAAAGGGACACATATACTTTCTAGGTTCGTCTCTGTCCTTAAATGTGCTGTGGGGATAGGATTGTTTCTCTTTGGTGCTCTTCCACAATATTCTTAAGGGTGTTTCTTAATGTATCAGAATTCTGAAATTTTTCTCAGCAGTTCCATTTCACTTCTACGTTAACTTAGAAAGTTTAGTTTTCATCCTATATCTATAATTCGTTCCTGTTCTCGCATCTGACAAAGAGTAATCCACACTCATATATTTATTTACCTATTTTTAAGGAAAAGCAAAACAGTCAAACAAAGACATGGGAAAAATGTACGCAAAGTAGCAACATAATCACCATAAGACGTCATGGTAAGTGAAAGAACAGGGCCGCGATGAGCTTGCCATGACAAGCATTCCTTAAAACGAGTGCTCCAGTTATCATCTAAACTCTCATCCATCTGCCAGCATCTAATCTTGCCATCTTTGTGTCCACTCCAAACCAATCTGTTTCCCTCATCCGAAACCAAGCACAGTGCGGGCGAAGTCCATACAGACTCCCAAAATGGAGCAGTGTCTTCATCTCCGCTCCTATTAGCTTCTTCAGCGCCGGACCAGGACGAATAGATATCCTTGAAATTCCAGAAGCGAACCCCACACTCACTGGCAGCCCACAATTGAGAATCGGTGCTTGCAATGACCCTCAAGAAACGGCCAATCTGAGTTTCTCGCAGAGGGTGCGGCCTCAATTCAAGACTAGGCGGGCG
The DNA here is from genome assembly GCA_003254925.1 of Chamaecrista fasciculata. NCBI lineage: Eukaryota > Viridiplantae > Streptophyta > Magnoliopsida > Fabales > Fabaceae > Chamaecrista > Chamaecrista fasciculata. The sequence goes on from QANZ01007483.1 coordinate 153,838, forward strand.
CAAGGGGTGGACGGCGGCTCGGACGGGGAGTTTGAAGATACCGATACCTCCTCCTTTGGCAACGAACTCCGGTAACCTAGGGCGGGAATGGTTTCCGTGTGGTGAATCGTGGTCGGCAGAGAGCTTGCGATCGAGAAATTGAAGCATGTAATCGAGTCGTCTGGTGGTGCATTTGATGGAATCGGAGGCGGGAAGAGAGTGAGGGCCGTCGTGTTCGTCGTCGGAAGAGGAGGTGGAGTTCAAGTAGCAGCTGACATTATTGATGGGAGAGTGACTTCGAGGACCAGGCTGGTGGTAAGATTGGGGAGATAGAGCGTCAATCAAGGAGGATCCATCGTTTTCTACGAGTCGTGGATCCATTGAAATCCGAACGAAGATCTAAAAGCTTGAGGAAATCTAGAGCATGAGACGTTCGATGAAGTTTGTGTTAACTATGGATGGACTAAATGGTCAAAGCGATGGAAGATGAAGAATACGGATGGCGTGGGACTAGGAGTCTTTCAACTTCTCGATCCTCTTCCCGCGGACAACGGTAATTCTGCGTTCTCATTCTCATTCTCATTCTCATGTAAGAGGACAAAACTCAAAAGCATACAAGAGAAATATATTCTATTATTTTCGTGATTGATCGTGACTCATGAGTCTGGTTCGGATGATAAATCTTTCTTACTTGGGGTTTAAGGCTAATGGTTTGAGATTTGTGGTCGCCGATTGAGTAATTGTTCACTCCTCTGGGTCTAGACATTTTTTTAAAATGGGGAAATGATACACTTTGATCAAAAGTTTTCTGTATTTATTATTTATATAATTTATATAATATAACTAATACTAAAGTAAATAAAAAAAAGGGTAAATTACACTTTGGTATCCTGTGGTTTGACCCTATTTCACTTTGGTACCCTGTGGTTTGAAAATTAACACTTTGGTACCCTGAAATTTTAACAGTTGACACTTTGCTACCCTCAATTATTTTTCTGTCAAATATTAACAAAATATCATCTCACTTGCTCGGAATATTCCATCAACCACCCCAAAATCCCCCCTTTTGTCTTCCCTGCAGGTAATTCATCATCCCCCTTTTCTGTCAAATTATTTTTCTGTATTTTGCGAAGCAGAAGCAGAAGAAACTCCCATTTTCGAACACCAAAATCTGAAATCTCACAAATTTGCGAGAAAAATCTAGGCTTCAGAAACACGATGTCGTGGCAAACCTACGTCGATGAGCACCTTATGTGCGAGATCGAAGGCAATTATCTCACTTCTGCTGCTATCATTGGTCAAGACGGCAGCGTTTGGGCCCAGAGCGCCAATTTTCCTCAGGTAATTTCATTCTTTTCTCTCTTCTTCTTCTTTGATTTCCACTGTATCTCTTTGTATTTAGGGTTTTGAACTAGTAATTAAGCTCTAGTCTAGTCACCGATCAGAATCAGAACTTGGGGGCATGCTGGTGAAAATGAGAGATCCAATCAGAAAAACACTGCTTTCGGTGGCTTGGAGTGCTTGATTAGAATGAATATGAATGCACTTAAATTTTTTCTTGCCCGATTTGATTTGTAATCAACTGATATCATTAGATGCTTGAGTTGTGTTTTTGGCCCTTACTTGTGACAGATCCATTTTAATTCTGTTTAAGCTGACAGATCCATTTGGGGTGGATTACCTGCAAGAAAGACAAAAGGGGGATTTTGGGTGGTTGATGGAATATTCCAAGCAAGTGAGAGGATATTCTGTTAATATTTGACAGAAAAATAATTGAGGGTACCAAAGTGTCAACTGTTAAAACCTCAGGGTACTAAAGTGTTAAGTTTCAAACCACAGGGTACCAAAGTGAAATAGGGTCAAACCACAGGGTACCAAAGTGTAATTTACCCTAAAAAAAATCCGAGTTTCTTAACAAGAACTGATCACCCGGCCCTCATCAACCAACTGGCCAGTTTCTTCTTTCTTCAATTTCTTCTGAAATAATTAATTTATTGTAAACCAAATTAAGCATATGACACTTATAGATGAAGCTTGAAAATTATTAGTGTTGAGGTAGTGGGAGAAATGAAATCTAAAGTACACATTCCCAAGTGTAACGCTAAAAATAATCACAGTCCTAACTAAACTCACTCACTTTAGAACAATAAGAAATTAGAGGGATGCATGCCATGAACATTAATTAATAATTACCTCTCTTGGCTGAGATTTTGGCCAAAAAACATCAAACTTCTATCGGAGGGTTTAAACTTCAAATTCACCTGTGTCCTCAATGGATTTGATAGAGTGGAGAAAACAATACACTTCATCTGTCTCTTTCTCTCTATATAGAATGTGGCCCCAGTACGTACAAATTTGAGGATTAAAACTAGGAGCAACAATTAATTAACGATAAAGCCTTCGTTTTTGGTCCGGCAAAGGCAACTATAATACGAAGAAATAAACCTATCTTGTTGCTTTAAAACTTCCAAGCAGTTTTAGATATAGATATAAAGGCATATAAGGAACAAAAAACAGGGACTAAGCTCTATTTGATTTAACTGTACTTAGTTGTAATTCTTAAAAATTCAATACTGTTCAAGTTACTTCTTGGAAGTATCAATCTTGTTCCACGTTAAATCTTTTATCAAGTACCATGGGGATAACAATAGTCAATAGAATTCACTTCAACTTTTTGTTCAGGTTTTATTTTTGTATCAAATATTTAATTTGGTTTACTGTAGTTCATAAAGTTGCACTTAACTTTAATTTGAAATATAAATATTTGGCTTGGCTCAATATAATTTCTATAATCTTAAAAAGGAACCCAATGTTATCATTTTCTTTTAACTACGTCGAATTCTGGCTCTAACATGAAGGAGCGAATGGTTTTTAGTTGCTTTTATCGATAGCTAGGGTAGCATCGCACTGCATTGGTTCTTCTGATTTTTTAGCATTATTATTCTTTATTAGCTTTGTGAGTAACCTTCATTCTTAAATTGTGTTTCTTGTCTTCCTCATTTGGCTGGTTGTAATTCTCGTTTTGGTTTCACTACCTTTTGCTTCATATATTAAATTGTATACATTAATATTATTTATATTTAAATTATATAACTTTGGAGTGTCCTAACATATCATCTCCAAAACTATATATTATATCATATTTATTTTAATATTTTCTGAAGAACAGTGAGAGAAAGTAGTGTGACGATATTTTNTTTTGCGAAGCAGAAGCAGAAGAAACTCCCATTTTCGAACACCAAAATCTGAAATCTCACAAAGTTGCGAGAAAAATCTAGGCTTCAGAAACACGATGTTGTGGCAAACCTACGTCGATGAGCACCTTATGTGCGAGATCGAAGGCAATTATCTCACTTCTGCTGCTATCATTGGTCAAGACGGCAGCGTTTGGGCCCAGAGCGCCAATTTCCCTCAGGTAATTTCATTCTTTTCTCTCTTCTTCTTCTTTGATTTCCAATGTATCTCTTTGTATTTAGGGTTTTGAACTAGTAATTAAGCTCTAGTCTAGTCACCGATCAGAATCAGAACTTGGGGACATGCTGGTGAAAATGAGAGATCCAATCAGAAAAACACTGCTTTCGGTGGCTTGGAGTGCTTGATTAGAAATTAGAATGAATATGGATGCACTTAAATTTTTTCTTGCCCGATTTGATTTGTAATCAACCGATATCATTAGATGCTTGAGTTGTGTTTTTGGGCTGACAGATCCATTTGGGGTGGATTACCTGCAAGAAGACAAAAGGGGGATTTTGGGGTGGTTGATGGAATATTCCAAGCAAGTGAGAGGATATTTTGTTAATATTTGACAGAAAAATAATTGAGGGTACCAAAGTGTCAACTGTTAAAATTTTAGGGTACCAAAGTGTTAATTTTCAAACCACAGGGTACCAAAGTGAAATAGGGTCAAACCACAGGGTACAAAATGTAATTTACCCAAAAAAACATCCCGTATAATATTTAGTCAATTCTTTTTTATTTCTTTTTACAGTGATTAAAATTTAAGAAATTTTTTATATTAAAATTTAATTTTTAATATCTTTTAGAGTTAGCCTAACTTTTAAAACAAAGTATGACCTAGGACTTTGTAAAGGTTTTACATTGACTTAAGATCTTGGGTGTAGATGAGTGGTGGTTGAGTCTGATTCTTAGGGGTTGATTAATGTGGTCAATAAGAATTGTTTCTCTTTTGATTGGTGTGATTAAAAGTTAGTTGAGCAGAAATTTGGAGGTTAGAATTATTCTCAAGAAGAAAATTTAGATACAATTTTTTTATATATTATTATAAGGCTATTTTAATCAGAAATTTGATTCATATTTTTTCTCTCTTATAATTGATCATGTTTAATGTTGTCTCTTTACTATAATTGATTATGCATACAATTTTTACCATCTATCAAATATTTATTGAGAAAATTTATAATAAAAATATAAAAAAAATTATTTAAATTTTGCCTTTTTCATGCCTTAGAGGAAGGAAACAACACTACGGATGGTGTTGCGATTTTTGACATGAAGATGTCAATATTATATGAATTAGTCTAAGATGCAAAATTTAATTTTTGACATGAGATGTAATTGTTGATGTAATTTAATATTGAAAAATAATAATTTTTTAATCAATCAAAACTGTGTATAAAGTTATATTATGAGTTACATACAATTAACTTTTCTACATGTCATTATTTTATTGGTTAATAAATAGTATCCTGTTGTTTGGAATGAGCTTCCTCCTTTTTTGAAATTTGAAGTTTATTTTGTTTGAAGATAAGACGGAAGTTTTTTTTGTGTGTGTGTTTTTTTCTGTGTTTTTTTAACTTTAGCCCTCTTTATTTTACCAAAAAAAAAATCTGACCTAATTTTATCCGTACAGGAAAAATATTATTCTGCATTGGGCCCATTGGCATTCCTCCTCTGTCCATTTAATATGGGCTTTACTCTCTCCTTCTTACATTGCGTGACACAGTTTTTATCCAATAAAGGCTTATCCACTTAGGATTAGCGTAATTCTCTCTTTTTTTTTCGCCAAAACAACTCTATTATTAAATAGGTTTCGTAGAGGGTGACATATTTATAATCTATGAACAAATTTAAGGGCCTGTTTGGGAGCAAAAAGTTCAATCCAATCTCAACTTATGAGATGAGATGAGATGATGTTGAAATTAGGATGAGATGAGATTATGTAGTGGTGTTTGGATGGTTTGAGAGAAAATGATGTATAATAGGGTGTGAAATTATATAAAAGGGTATGTAATGATTGTGGTTAGGTGAAATAGGTTGTTGGATTTATTTATTTTGTATAGGGGTAGAAATGGTATGAAATAATGATGTTGAGATTGAGATTGAGATGAGATTGAGATGAGATATAGGTGTTTGGGTGGGGTTTGACTGGGGTTTGACTGGGATGATATTTGGATGAGATGCTCTTGGAAAGCGTGATTTCTCAATCCTATAGGATGATGGATTTTGGTCCATCCTATTGGATGAGATTATGGGGCAAAATGAAAATAACATTAAAATTCTTTTGAGAATGCAATTTGGTCCATAAATTTGTATCCGGCCAATTAATCAATCCCTAACATGTGTGAGTGATAATTCAAAGCTCGTAGAGAATCCAAGCCATGAATAATGGGGCACATTTATGAATTTGAATATAAAGAAAATAATAAGTAATATTTTGGGGACTAGAATGCAAATAACATGAAAAGTATTGTAAACATAAAATTTGGTCCATAACATTGTATCGGTCCAAAGAATCGGTCCCTAATATCTGTACTCGGGGCTCGAACAAAGCTTGTACCGTCAACAATCGGGTATATTTTTTATTTGCAAGGTGCAAAAAATAACAAACAATATCGTGGGACCAGAATGCAAGTAATATGGAAATGATTGTAAATGTACAATTTGGTCCATAACTTTGTAATTTCCCAACAAAACAACATTGCAATTTTTTTGCTACCCATGATTCGAACCAGAAAAATAACAAACACATGGAAACTTGTGTATTTTCCCAACAAAAAAATAACCGTTATTTCTCCATTATCCATAGCGCATAATCATCGGATGAATTTGGACACGAATTTAGAACAACAAATAGTTTGAGGACCAAAATCAAACTATTTTCATAGTTTGAGAAAAAAANATTATCTTTTTTATATTTGTATTAGAGTGTAGGTAAATATAGGTATATAAATAGGGGTAGATTAGTAAATGTATGATAAATGGGATGATGATTTGGATGAGATGAGGATTAGGATGAGATTGAGATGAGATTATGTGCCACACAAACACCCAAACTGGACTATTCATCTAATTTTAGGTTGAGATTAGGATTGAAATGGGATGAGATTGAGATGGGGCATCCCCAAACAGGCCCTAAATGAGTCGAGATTGTCCGCATTAACTTACAAATTATTTTTTAATAAAATGTTTTTCTATTTTATAATAATGATAAAAGATTAATCTCATCAAATTAGAAATGGATTATCTAAAGTTTATTTATCTATATTTCTTGTAAAAAGTATAAAAGAAAAGAAAAGAAAAATACGATAAGAAAAGAGAAAATATGTATTTATATATTTTTATTTTATGAATTTTATATTTTCTCTCTTTTCTTCTCTTCCTTTCTCTCTTTAACCTCATAAAAAAAATAAAGAAATAAACTATAAAGAATCCAATCTCTATTCTTATAACTACTTCATAAATAAAAGACTAAATTTATTAAGACAAAAAATAATATGAATAATGTGTTCTTTTAAATCATTTCAAAGTAATATCAATAAATACTTTGTTTTTTTTTTCTAAAAAATCTCAATTTCATAACATAGAACATCATATATATAATTTTAAGTTAAATTAAATTAACTCTTTTAATTGTTTAAATTTTTTAAATTATCGGACCGACCCGCAAATTGGTTTGTTCAAGCCTATACAGACACGTTCTTAAAAAAGTAGTAACTTTTTACGTTAAGCCACCGTTTTTGTGTCTTAACTCTTATCATTCGTTCAGGTTAAAATAAGCAAGTAATTAATTCATCTCTAATTCTCAGCCAGAAAATTTAACATATATATAATCCAACATATATTTTTAATGTTTATTATATCCATTTCCCGTAATCCTGGTAGAGTCCTAGTGGGCCACGTGGACACTTCCTCTGTTCATATTCATATGTGGCGTTTAACTTCCTTCCCCTTTCTCTCTCTCTCTCTCTCTCTCTCTTTCCTTTCTTTTCTCTCTCCTCCATAGATTCCTTGATATTCTCCCACCTCCTCCTTCTCTCTCTCTCTCTAGCTCTCGCTCTCATGGCGGAAACATCCTCTCTCTGCTTCTCAATATTCTCTCCTGTTCCATCCATTTCTCGTTCGAATCGATTGAGGCCTTCGTCCTCTCTTTTTGCATTCGTCTCCGGTACTCGTCATCGGCGCCGGCCTTCGCGCCGTATTCTTCATTTCGTCGCAAAAGCCACCGATCCCGGTAACGTTTTCGGTGATGATTCCTTCGGATTTTTCCCTTGGTCTGACGGTGACAGCGGTACGATCTTGATTGATTGATTTCTCGTGTTTATATTCCTTTAGTGATCTTATCAATGCTAAGATCAGTTCAATTTGTTATCTGTTATTCTTTCCATCTGAATTTAACCACGGACGGTTCTAATTGAGGCATTTTGTTGTTCATAGGACGATTCTTTCATCATATGTGTGCCCTACTTTTGTAATTTCTTCTTGGCATCTAGAACTGCTTTCTAACGTGTTATTGTGGTAATCTTGGCTTCAAGCAAGAAAGGCAGACTTGATATGTTTGAAACTGTATTTCATGTTATCCAACTTTTTTTTAGTTCAAACCAGGAATCATGGTTAGAGAGGATGTTATTTTGCGGAAATTTGGACTCCAGATATGGGGATTTAGAAAGTATCAACCATTTCATATATAAGAATATCCCCTGAATAACTTATCAATGCTATCTGAATAATTATACTAATGTCTGTATTTTCAGAAATCCAGTGGGTTCCCGAGGAGAGAATCACCTTGTTCACTGCTGATGGACTGATTCAGATTGGAGGGTCCATGGTTCCTCGCCGTTCTAGCTCTTCCGATGTATGCTTTTTACAATGCAATTTTTTCCATTTTTTCTTTTGTTAGAAGGAAAATAATTAAAACAAGTAAGGATAGAGTCTTGCTTATACCAGTCATACTTTCTCACTCACATTCCTCTATTTGCATTTGTTGCTGGTAGTGGTGACACTTATCTTTTTGAAGAAATAATTTGTAATTTAAAAGCCCAAGCTATTAAGACAAAACCTTAAAAAAAGTATTTTGGGCTTGACGTGTGAAACTTTACCATGTCAAAGTCAGCTAACCAACTCTTTTAGGAGCATAACTGCATGAGTTATCAGGATTTAGGAGGAGGCCTAGTGGCAATTTTTTATGTTTAGCATGTTCATTATCATGATTAATATAATTATAAGGTTTTCTATAATATTTGCCGAAAAGTTTCACCCACTTTTTATACTTGCTCCTTGTGGTATATTGCATATTGAAACAACAGGTTTCGTGCTTTCTCTCATATAGAATATGTATCTTGGTCTGTCATGTGGAATATCAGACATCATAGATTCATCCTCTTGAGGTCAACACGTGATCTGCACTTGTTTAGAGCTGTCTCATACTCTCATTGTTGAATCTTATGCCTCTTGTTTATCTTTTAGCTATGTCAATCACTAAGCGGGTGTTTGTTCTTCACAGAAGAAACAAGGGAAATCAAAAACTGCCCATAGGTTGCAACGATTTCAAGAGAGTGACTACATGGATCCAAATCAAGGCCTTTGTCTTGGTGCCCTATTTGATATAGCAGCTACAAATGTAAGTACCCATTTTTTTGACTTAATAGTTAATATCTTTTATGAGATTTTTTCTGCAACATCTCTTACATATTGAAATTTCTGCTTCTAGGGACTTGATATGGGCAGAAGACTTTGTATTTTTGGTTTCTGCCGTTCCATTGAGATGCTGAGTGACGTAGTGGAAGACACTGTTTTAGAGCATGGTGGGGAGGTATGGTATGCTACCATGTACTCATATTTTTCTTTCACTTCAACCTACTGTCCTTTCTTTTTGTAACTGATTGTGACCAAAGTTATGCTTAAAGTTTACTTTCCCTTTATTTTCTGTTCACAAGTCTGCCACCAGGAATCCAGGATGTACTTCAAAATACCATTACTTTGCTATTAAACTTTTAATTTTTAGTTTATTTGTATTTGTGTGACTGAATGTTATACAATTACAGAAGTTTGGAATGGAAACCTGTCAACAGCCATTGTGGAACTATTGATTGGAATTGGACTTTGATGTTTATTCATGGAAATTGTAATTTGTACTTTTTGCCTATATATGCATGTCTGATCCGGGGATTGATTGCAGTCAATTGATATAGCCATTTAAGGGCCACTTTCGGTATGTTCCTGAGATGGAGAAATACCCAGTAGCAACTTTTTTCTTTATGCATTACAATCACAGTTTTTTTTTCTGCCTTTTAATTTTTCTCATATGATTGTGTACAAACAAAAATTTTCTGAATCTGGACTACTGTTGTATTGAATATTTATGCACTTTGAATTAACAGGTTGTTGCTGCAGAGAAGGCAAGCAAAGGTGGCTTGCATGAGAAGTTAACCATGACTGTTGCAGTGCCACTACTATGGGGGGTGCCTCCAGCTTCTGAGAGACTTCACCTTGCTGTTAAAAGTGGCGGAGGGATAGTAGAGAAGGTCTATTGGCAATGGGACTTTCTGTAGGATAAGTAATAGAGGTCTCCTAACCATTCTTTGTGCACTGTGTACATAAAATTGTATCGTCTGTATAATAATGTACAAAACCGAAATGTATCTACGGGAAGTTCATTTCATGTTAATATCTAATTGATTATCATCTATTGTCTGTTCATTTGGGCTCCATACACATTCTCTGCCTAAGAGCTTGTAATGTGTATCGCAAAATGACACATGTTCCTTACCCTTCTGAACTCTTCTACGTTTCTTGATGAAAAGAAGTAGAATGAAACTAGATTTGGTTGGTGATAATGCTTGGCCAGGTTGGATTTGGCCATTTCAATAGTCAGATGTCAATTATATGAGCGAAGGCCTTTCTCTTCTCTCCCCCCATAGAATAGAGGTTTGGGTCTTTGTGAGTTTGCAGCCTTGAAATCTCATCTTTTTTGGCAATCGACGCTCAATGATCTAGTTCATTCCTCAGCTCCCTTCTTAGTACACTTGCGTTGCCTTCATATTTTAACTAACAAGTACCCATCGAATGGCTATCCCAAACTTGGTGTATGAGTGTATCTCAAATCTGAATTATTTGATGTAGGAAAATCGAGTGCATATATAGTTTGAGGAAAGAAGTTGATCGCTCTGTTAAAATGGCAGAATTGATAGAATACAACTTAACCAGAAGATGCTGATGCTGCTATAATAGCTGTTCGTGTAGCTCTTGCAATGGGTATGATCAATTGGGATGACCTTGCCCGGATGGCGAAGGAAGTAAAGAAAGCTGGTAACCCAGTGGCTAGTCTCATTGAGAGAAACTGCATGACTTTACTGTTGAGCACCAATCTTGATGAAAAGACACTTCCGGTGGATAAGGTTTAAGTTTGTAACTTGCTATTGTTCTTACATTATGTGGCATAAAACATGTATAAAGCATTTGGTCTGTTTATTCCTTGAAGAATCCTAGGTTGATAAGAGTTAAGACAACCAAACCAAAATACACACATACACACAAACACACATAAATCTAGATTTGGTGATTATGTTGTTTGTCTTGGGCCTATTGTAACTAAAGGGCCTTATCATCTCTGTGGAAGGAGGCTCCTTCCATTTTTCGTTTCTCTAACAAAATTTCCTTGTTATTGGCAATAGAAAGAAGAAAAAGATATGTTTGAATTTGCAACATGCCTCTAGAATCTAGATTGAAAACAAGACGGTTCATTGTCGCCCTAAAATTCAAAACGAGACGATTGAATGGACACGAAGAAAGGGACGTGCTGGATTGGAAATGTCTTCTTTTGGCTCCTCAAATAGACTGCTACTTGTTCTGTAATGAGGAATTATTATGTGACGCTGGTACATTAACTACGAATGCTCTAGTTTCTGATACTAATAATAATGCAGAGTTCCAAAATCCAATTTTTAACACTACTATTCATTATATTGTCACTTGTGAATGTTGATTTGCCTTGTTTTCCATCTGGCCAAAAAATAATGTTCTTTCCACCATCTTCTCTTTTTTATATGATATTGATATATTACATGAGCAGAAGCATCAAAATCTTATCTCCATTTTCCAAGTCTATCTATGCAACTTCTAATGGACGCTTTTTGCAGATTGGCTGACTCTGATTCAAGCACGTGTTGGAAACTTGGAAATCCAACTCTTTGAATTTTAACCCTAAATAGGAAAACTGAAAAAGTATTTGAGAAAACCGCTACTTTATAAAGAGTGAAGGTACTAATCATTCAAATATTTATGGGATAAAAACAAATAAACTATCAATTTAGTCCCTAAATTATATGAGTACTTTAGTTTAGTCCTTAAATTTTTTTAAATGTTTGATTTAGTTTTAAGAAATTCATGACTAGTTGTAATTTTAGTTTATTTAGAGACTGAGTTGTATAGCGATAAGATATTTATAAAATAATTTATAACGAGATATGAATGTTTAGGACTAAATCAAGTATTTCAAAAAATTAAAGTCTAAAATGATAACTTCTATGTAATTTAAGGACTAAGATGTTATCTTAGTGGATAAAGAAAAGCTAAATCAGTAAATTGTTAGGATGAACATAGTCAAGAGCTCAAAAGTTACACTTTGACATATGGATAGATTGAATTGTTGATTAAGTATCCATGCACACCCATAAGTACAACGAGTTCATACAATAATCTCAAACCCATACACATAGGCCTTCTTGAAAATTACACGTTCATTTGAAAAAGACATTCTTGGAAAAACCTTTTTCCTTATATCTTGAAGAAATTTATTTAATCTTGAAGTCTCCATTATTATATAATGCCTATAGCTGGCAAGTCCTGTTAGTCTAATCTCATATATGGAAGCAAACAAAATGGTGAAGAGGTCAATGCATTTTTATGATTTATTTGGCTATCCATTATTCGCGTTGGAAAATTAAAGTAATCGATTTTTCTCTTTCGAACAAAAATTGTATAACCCACCAACCAATGACATATCGGACGCATCATTATCTTAAGATCACACATTTCTGGGAACCCTTTGGACTGATCTTCCTCCCATATGGATTCTTTTATCACTTGCATTATATATAATTAATTATTAATTAATTATATATAAAATAATGCATGATTCAATCAATTATAATCTTTTCTTTATCTGTTCACCATGTTGCATTTCTTTATTGTTAAATGTTAACCCATTTGTTTCAGATCAATGTTTATGACCCCACCACCTTGCTTGCAAGTCCTAACCAACGGGCCTTCTAAAAAATTATTGAAAAATCAAGCTGATTAATGTGTCTCATTTGATAATCGACTGTGTAACACATAAAATAAGAAAATGCAGCATTCCAGGATCTAAATCATATTTTAGGCACACTGAGCTTTTTTTCTATTTTTTTCTCTCTTCATTGATCCCACAGTAAGCAAGACGAATCAATTAAAAAATAAAATAAAATAAAATGTTGGAGAAAAACTGAGTGCAAAATTGAACACATTTGTTCTCCGATCACATATGTCAAAGTCTTCTCATTATTGAAAATGGTGCACATATAATACAACATATAAAATAAAAGGAGACATTGTTTAACTAATGAATCAAAATAAATTATGTAGTTTTTAGGGCTACCCTAATATTTTAGGTTCGATGGATAAGGACTAGTCTAATCTTCAAGGATGCTTTTTCTTTAATTAATAATCTCTACAGGACATCTTCATAGTTATCATGTCCAAGTAATTATTCCCCACCATTATCTTCCAGACACACAAACAAAATAAATTAAAAGAGAAAACTTTTACAGTTTAGAAAAAATTTACATAGAGCTCAGATGTTCAAACAGCATCTGAGTTCATAGTCATATGATTTGAACATAGCCCTTATGATTTTACCGTTTCAGCTTGATCAAAATCTGAACTTTTCGCTTTAAGCTATTTCAAATCTCTTTGAACTTACCCACAAATCAGCCTCACAGTAACTGGTAGTGCACAAAGTACAATTTCCTCTGTCTAGTTCTCTTCAAACAAGAAATTGCTGCCACTATCACTGCTTATCAGCTGCTTAATTTCTTCTATACCATAATCCAACAAGTTATCTCCCCACAATCCACTCTTGTGAATGTGATCATTATCATGAATTAAACTTCCATCTTCTCCACCATACCCATTATTAAACTCTGAGTCTCTGACATCATGACCCATGATCATCTGGTTATTGCAGCTACCATCAGAAGAGCTACAACTAGCAGCCTCACCCCCAACCATATTACTACTGAAAGCTATCTGATTCTGATGAGTGAGTCCCATGAAGTTACTATCTTGGGTTTGAAAATTAATGGAGTTAGCAGAAGCAGAGGAATTATTGTTACTCATAAGACTTGAAGGGCTTGTGAAAAACACATGAGGATGAGTGTACTGGTAGTAAGAACTGGTGGTGCTGTCTGTGAATGATAATGGTGAAGAAGATGATGATGTGGAAGAAGGCTTCTCCTCTTTCTTATTGATCATAGCCATAGGCATCATTTTCTTCTTGAGCTTGGTGTTCCAATAATTCTTGATGTCATTGTCTGTCCTCCCTGGTAATTGAGCTGCTATTACTGACCACCTGCAGTTAATTTGAGTCAATTAGTGAAAACAAACTCCACTGTAAACAATTCTGTTCGAGATATATAGTCAGACACTAAATGTAAGCAAATCTCTCCTAGATTTACCAAGTTGTGGAAGACTAGCCTATTTTGCTAGACTCAATCTTAATTTTTCAGTTTCTTGAGATGGAAAATTACATGATGGATTATTAATTATCTTCTAGTGGTTAAAACAGAAAGTGGAGAAAATGAAGAATATAATAAGTACCTGCTTCCAATGCTAGCAAAGAGGGTACAGATAATCCTATCTTCTTCATCAGAGAATTCTCCATGCTTAATGTTGGGTCTGAGATAGTTAAGCCATCTCAGTCTGCAGCTCTTCCCACATCTTTTCAAGCCTGTACAACCAGAAATTCACAAGACAAAAAAAAAAAAGGGAAGATCCCAGAAATTAAAATCATAATCATGAGCTTCCTTCTCATATATATATATATATATATATTAATAATGAATAAATGAATTAATTACCAGCTTTATGTGGGAGAGCAATCCAATTGCCTCCAGTGCCATGTGTGTGTATATAGTCCTTAAGCTTGGCATCTTCTTCAGGAGACCATGGTCCTTTCTTCACATTTGCTTTGTCGCAGCAAGGAGCCCTACCCATCTATCTATCACTTTTTTGGAAGCAAGACAATCTGAGAAACTTGTCTATTTTTTTTGTGCAGAAGCTTCTTTCTGAATACAAGGACTAGAGAGGGAGCTTCTTTGTGACACAATTTAAAGAACCCAAAGTCTTGTTTCTTTAATTAATAGTAATAGTGATACCATATTTGTCATTGAAAACGATGGTCTATATTGGTACTCAAGCCATCAGTTAACTATTATTTAATCGGAGGCTAAGTTGAATTATATACACACTAGCTGCTTGTTTTTCCGGTCCCACAATACAACCCTCCTCCGTGGCTCTTCAATTCTATCATTTTCTTACAAGGAAAAGTTTATATCTTGTTCATCCCTATATATAAAATACATTAAGTTTGTTCCTGAATTTTTCAAGGGAAAAAAAACTAAGGCAAAAATGCCTTTTTCGTCCCCAAATCAATTTTTAATTTTGTCCCTAATGTTTCTTTACTATCAATATTGTTCCCAAAATTTTATATTTTGACCAATTTTATCTTTTGTTCAAACTTTAGCAAAATATTAATGTGTAAAATAAGTAGAAAAAAAAAACTTCAATCCTAACTCATTAATAACATGATAAAGTTTGTCATTAATTTATTAAGAGAAATTAGTCAAAGGATAAAATAGATCAAAATTAAAATTTTTGGGACAAAATTGATTGTAAACAAAAACATTGTCAATGAAATTAAAAATTAATATAAAGTTTATGAACGAAAAAAGTGTTTTTGGTATACTATCAAGTTAAGATCAACAATGAACAATCGTCTCAACAATGAAAAATCCTGCTAATTTTGGTAGTTAGTGTTTGGATGTATGTATAGCTTGATTGATGATGGTAGTTCTAATTTCTAATGATGAATGTAGCTAGGATTATTTCTATTGCAAAGTTTTTAATTTGGACCACTTTTATGTAATAGTTTATTATTATTAGATTGTGTAATATTTAAGTTTAAAGATTTTAGCCAAGAGTTAGGACATAAATTGCCATCATCTAAAGAGTCTAAGGGTGTAATTGATTTTTCCCTAACTTTAAGATATATATAAAATTCAGGTGGACAAATAAATTTACAAGTTAATCTCGACTGAGTAAGCATTTTTCTGTTAGTAAAATTAACAAGTCAGAGGATCACATCAACTGTAGCCTAAAATTTTAGGCTTAGGGCTGATTTAAACAAAAAATAAATAAAAAAATCCGTATTAACTTTACAAATTTTTTTTGCCGAAAGAACTTCAATAAAACCAACAAAATAACATCACAATACAAAACAAAAACAAGAAAGTAGCAAGAAAACATCCCAAAACGATAAAAACAGGAAGCTGAAAAACAAAAACACTAAAAATGAAACAAACTTCAATCCCTGCAAAACATCATCCAATTCCATTCCGTATTGACTTTACAATTTAAAGATGAAAAAAGTTTTCTTTATATATATATTAATCGTCATAAAAAAGATGAATTAGTACTAAGAATAATTAAATTTAATAGGAAGAGTAAATCTTTTATAACATAATGAATGTATGCTCAATTTTTATTTTAAGAAAAACAGATGTTCGTGTTAAGTACTATTCGATAATATTTCATAGAAAATTTTGAAGATAAATTTGTGTAATTTAGGGTTATTTGTTTATTTACCTCTTAGAGTACATAAAATGATAAAATGAATTCCTTTATATGGAGGAACTTGATGATAATCTTAACAACTTTTGTTCTTCTACGATTTTTTTTTTTTTACAATATTTATTTATTGCACTCACATGTGACATGTTAATTAAGAGCCTTGTAAATCCACAGGTACACCACCAAGAAAATGTTGCTTTAAAAGTAATAGTTGGTTCGCTGAGTATACACAATAATGGTATTGTGGTACCAAAAATAAAATAATGCTAACAGCCATTTTATTTAAAAAAAAAATATTTATTTTTCTGATTTTCCTTCATATTTTATTTATTTTTTTATTTCAAAAATTTTTTTTAAAAAAAAGAGTCAATAATTCAATTGATTCAACCATTTCATACAATCTGCTAAACAAGTACAAAAGTTAATATTTTATCAACTCTCTTTCCTTTTATACAGGACGAGTATTATGGCCGGGATTAATTAACTGGTTAACTATTTTTTTTTTCACGTTCCCCAAACAGTTTTTAAGATATATCAGATGAAGTAGCTAGCTAATGATCGTTTCAGGCTTTCAACTAATCATTCTTCGCACTGATTGAATTCTCTAATCATGTCACTCTTGTTTTCTTTTTCTTTCATTCAAACTCTATAATTCTCTTCTTGTCTATTAAAATATATATATATATATATATTGTAAGCTAGGCTCTATTAAGATATTTTTATCTTTTCCCATTTTGTTCCTTAGCTTCTTCATCTCTTTGCTTATTTAATCATTATATTGGAGGAGCATTGCGAGATTCCATTATGTTTGTCACTTTCAAGTAAAATACAAGCAAAAATTAAAAAGTCTTAAATACTGATTTTAAGTCTGAATCAAGTAACAAGATAAAGGAAAAACACAACTTTGGTTTTTAAACTTTATATTAATGTTCAATTTCGTCCTTAAACTTTATTTATTGTCCCTTTCATATTTGAAATTTTATATTTCAATTGATTTTATCTTTTATTCATCTTCATCTAATAAATTAATGATAAATTTTATTTAAATTTTTAATTTGAATTAAGATTTTAATTTTTTTTAATAATGTTATCTTACATGTTAAAATCAATCAAAATATAAAAATGAAAATGAAATAAAAATATATGAAATTTCGTGAGAAAAATTAATAGTAAACAAATTTTAAGAATGAAAATAAAAATTGATTTAATTTTTATAAAAAAAAATACTTTTTCCGAATTTAAACAAAACCTATTTTTAATTGTAAGCCATTATAAATATAATCATGAATAGTTAATAGTCATAAATTATACAGTAATGTTATTAATTGCCCTGCTTGGATTGTTTGATTGAAAGTCTTTTAACAACTAACAATTTCCAATTTCGAAACCGAAATTCATAGATTTCAACTTACACATTAACTTCTATTTGACTATGCATGTTAGATAGTTCTGGTACGTACTTAGATGATGACCATCCTATATTTTCTTATTTAATGTTTTCTTCAATGAAGACGCAAGTGGTATATAGACATTTCTCACTTCTCAGGACAGAACCAATAATAATTGTCAGACACTATTAAATTGTATTATTTTCCTTTTTTTCCCATCATATATAATTGAACACATTAAGAAAAATTTAATTGCATATTACTATATATAAAAGCTAATTAAGTAAGTTATTAAGTATGATTTAAGATCATATGGTTTTTTTTTTTTTGGACTGAAGGATCATATGGTTTTATCTACACATATATCTGATCTCTATATAAAAAAAAGACTACGTTGTCGTCGCATTCAAAACCATGTGATAGACTTATAATTATATAATCTATCATGGTCAACCAGTACACACCACTTTACTTTCTGGTCATAAATGAAAGTTATAAATAAACAAATTATTTTGTACTATCATTATGCATGTCTTTTGGAAAGAAGAAAACTATACAAAGTTACTTATTTTTATCATCATAATTAATAGTATCTCTTTACTCGCAATATTTATTTACAATATGTATCTCTTTAATAATTGGTTGTATACATAAAAAATAATCTTTATATTATATTTTTATCGTGATCATTCATATAAACATTTTTTGTTATGCATATTATTTTAATCAATAAGTTTTATAATAAAGATATGAAAATTATGATAAAAATATAAAAATATTATACAAATTTGATATATTTGAAATACTAAAATTATAATAAACTCTTTTTTTAGTCAATTAAAAATTGTTGACCTTGACGAATATTACAAGGCTACAATATTTGGATTCATATGTATGTGTGTTACTACGTACGAAAATTATATAGATTAGATATTAGAAAACACCTTGGAAATGGTGTAAAAAATATTCTAATTTTTAGATGTATGGCTTATAAATTAGAGATTTTTTTTTCTCATTTGGTAAGTCAACATTTATAAATTAGTTTTGATAATACTATCTTCTGTCGACAGTATAATTTTTCTTTCCTTTTTTTTTCTTTATCCCTTTCATTCAAAGAGTTTTCCTTTTTTTTTTTGGCCGGACTTTTTGAGGGAATAACTGAATAACAATAATAATAACAATAATTTGACACTGATTAAACTGTTATTGGTCTCAGGCGGGAAAAAAAAATTTAATGGTCTTTATTGCTCTGCGCATGAATTATTATATTACTCCATATATTATACATCGAGACAATCATGTTGTTAATATATATATATATATATATATA
>QANZ01007483.1:173831-194292 GCA_003254925.1 Chamaecrista fasciculata
TCAATACAACACTTAAACACTATTATAATTAAAGCCATAAATTCATAATGCTGTCCAGAAAGTCTCCAAGAGCTCAAGTTTGAGCCTTCTAGTTTGAAGTTAAACAAGCTAAATATACCAAAATAACATCACAAGTTCAAAATAATTAGTAATTACAGATATGCTTAGCTTGTTAAATATACCAAAATAACATCAGCCTTCAAGTTTAAAGCTAAACTAAACAAGCTAATTGCTAAATATACCAAAATAACATTAGCCTTCAAGTTTAAAGCTAAACTAAACAAGCTAATTGCTAAATATACCAAAATAACAGAGGAAGAAAGAAATAACAGAGGAAGAAGTAGAACAGAGGACACGAAACTTCATGGTCGTCGTCGATCGTGGCTTGGTGGCGGTGGAGGGTGGCTGGCGGCTGTGAAGTTAGGGACTTAGGGTTAGGGTTGAAGTGTTGAACCGTTGAAGAGAGAAGCCGAGAAGGAAAGGGGCGTGTAAAGCACTAAAGTGTGATGAATGAATCACATGAATGAGAATGACGATTTGAGACTGAGTTTTGATTTTGGGCTTTTGGCTTTTGGGCTGAATATCTGATAAAAAATTAATAATGAATAATTTGAACCGTTGGGCAATATGAATATCTGATGACTGATAATAATTTTGGGCGTGTAAAGTGTTGAACCGTTGGGAAATCTGAATATGGGAGGACACTTTGACAGCTAATATACAAGTTGTATATTTTAAAATTTATAATTGTTTTATATGGTGGGTTGGTGAGCTAACCCACCGGGTTAGCCCACCATAACCCGCGGGTCAGGTGAGCCAGCTCACGCGGGTTAAAATTTTGGTGAGCCAAGATTTCTTCAACCCGGCTCACCATTTTAGCGGGTTAAACGGGTCCAACCCGCGGGTTGGAACCCGTTTTGACAGCTCTAACAAAAATAATATATTACTATAGCCACTTTACAATTTTTTCTTAATCTATCGGCATGTATTATTTTTACTTTCTATATCAATGTCTATTGTCATTTAAATTTTAAACTCTTCACTAATTCACTTAATTTTGCCCAATTTATATTGGATTATGATCTATGGTAGGTTTGTTAGGCAGCCTAATTAAAACATTGATAACGGAAATAAGACGACGCACTTTGGGGTATATTAAATGATGTGACTGATTGATATATGTATTTTCACAAATGATTTAGATTACCGTTAGAGTTGTTCATCCTCCCATCTTCCTACCATTCCTATCATTGTCTTCTAACTACTAGATTTTGGTATTTAATTTTATATTTGCAAAATGTTGTTTGTTGATAAAATAAAATCAGAATCAAATTAATCTACAAAAGTAAACATCATCTCACGATCTCTCCTGGCCTGCCCATTACAATTTTATTTCTAATTGTGACTTGAAATTAAGACGGTCAAGTTTTTTCACGATCTATCACACATATATACATCCTCGTCAATTTTA
This sequence comes from Chamaecrista fasciculata, assembly GCA_003254925.1. Taxonomy (NCBI): domain Eukaryota; kingdom Viridiplantae; phylum Streptophyta; class Magnoliopsida; order Fabales; family Fabaceae; genus Chamaecrista; species Chamaecrista fasciculata. Next base: position 175,303 of record QANZ01007483.1, read on the forward strand.
TTTCTAATTATGCTACATGGTCTTTAAGAAAATTATTACAAAATTATTAGATTAGGTTATTATATAATCAAAGACAACTTATTGTACGTTTTCATAAGTTTGTATTTATATATTTGATCCGGACACAATTATATAAAAAATATGAACAAAATTTATATTATTAAATTTGTCTACTCTTGTTCTAATCTTAGGGATGCCATTAGTAATGTTTTCTCTCACACACTGGCAGGTTGTAAACTCTATAACCTTTAATTAACTGTTTATTTTTCTGGTAGAAATAATTAACTGTTCTTGTTAAAAAAAACTGAATTTATAGAAACTGCCTAGCTAGTATAGTGACGATGATAGGAAATATTATAGAAGTTTTTGTTTAAAAGAAAAAATATATCCTCATAGGTTTAATAGATGTTCTTCACAGTTTCTCATATTTTTGTTTGTTTTTTTACATATATTATCTACTAAACACAATTTTATTCGGAATATTATTAGATATTAAATGTCAAATCCAATTATAACAGGAATTCGATCATAAATTTATCACATTGTGAGATATTAACGTATGTTTTTTTTTTTGGCCAAGTATGCTAGTTAAACCCAAGTATCCAACAATCATGATACTCTCTCATACTTTTGTACTCATTTGTTTTCTGACTATTTATGGACTCAGCAGTCCCATATATAAACATTGAATATTTGAAATTAGTAATTGATTTCTTTAACTTTACTTCCTATGAAAATTTATTTTCGTATAGTATTGTGTTATCATCATTAATCTTTATAAAGAAATGATTATGGGGAGTTCGAAGATTCTAAACTTGAATTTTAATTGGTCCATTTAAAAGAAAAAAAAAATAATGATAAGAGACAATCGAGAAGAGAAACAATTAGATAAGTAGAGTTTGAATGTTCAAATTTTAGATTACAAAGCATTTGAGCACCTGTGGACGAAAAGTCGGAGAGTAGAAATGATAATCAGCTAACTTTTTAACTTTTGACGTAATCATTCTTAAATATAAAAAGGATAATGCTAACGAGTGCCCTTAGGACACTCATTAAGGTACATTTATTGCATTTTGAAAATGAAAATTTTATTCTGAAAAAAGAAATTTACCTCAAAATTTTCTTTTTCAAAATTATTGCTTTATTAAAATTTTCAGGTAAAGTTATTTTTTCAAAGTGAAATTTCCTTTTCAAAATGCAATAAATGCACCTTAACAAATGCCCTAAGGGCACTCGTTTGCATTACCCATATTTATTTAACGAGTGATAATCCTTTTAGATTTAGATGTATCATAAACAATACTTATGACACGATAATCTTTATGTATGATAGTGTATTAGAATTAATTATATTTTGAGAAAGCCCTCTATTTTATTTTATTTTATTTCTTGTTACAAAAAGCCCCAAGTTTTTTAATCAAATATTAAAAGTGTTCCGATAAATTTATCTCTATTCCCCGTATATGACCATTGGGGTGATGGATGGGCCAGATCAACAACAACAATAATTGGCCCACATAAAGCCCAAGTTTCAAAATGAGAAGTAAACAACACCAATATTCAACCAGACCATCAGGCCCAACACAAAATATTCAACCAGACCGAAAAAAAAGGGTAAATTACACTTTGGTACCCTGTGGTTTGAAACCTGACACTTTAGTACCCTGTGGTATTCTCCATTACCACTTTGGTATCCTTTGGAGCTATTTTGTAATTTTAACCAAAGCAAATTTTGCAAAAATTACATATTGACCCCAAAACATTTTCAAAAAATTACAAATAGGTCCCTAGATACATATTATCTAGGGACTAAAATGAAAAATTTAAAAAAAATTGGGGTCAATATGTAATTTTTGCAAAATTTGTTATGGTTAAAATTAAAAAATAGCTCCAAAGGGTAACAAAGTGTTAATGAAGAATACCAAAGTATAATAAGGTCAAACTATAGGGTACCAAAGTATAATTTACCCAAAAAATAATGGGTCAAGAAAGGAGGGAGGCATAGAATCCATCTAAAATCCGCGTAATATAAAAAACAGTAAATTGATTAATTTGGCTCTTGAAAATTTGAAAATATGTTATTTTAATTAAACTTGAACCGATAATACTACTTAAGTGTGCAATAATATTACTCTGGAAAAAATACTATTTCGGTCCTCAAATTAAACACCAACTTTCAATTTCATCCTCAATCATTTTTTACATTCAATTTGGCCCTCAATGTTTCATATTTTGGTCAATTTTATCATTTGTTCTTATTTCAGCCAAATATTAACCACAAAATCTATGTGACTGATAATATGTATTGTAAAATTAAAAAGAAAAATTTGAATCCTAACTTAAATTGAAAAATAAGATGCAATATATTGTTAATCTTTTAAAAGAAGTTAGTCAAAGGATAAATTTGACTAAAATGTTAAATATTAGAAATAAAATTAACGGTAAGAAAATTAGGAACAAAATTGATAGTTGATATAAAATTAGAGAACAAAATTAGTACATTTGCTATTATTTTTAAAAAGTTCTTGATACATCACTATTTAGGCGTACGCCTAAACGGCCCTCGCACCGGGCCTCTTCCCCCCTTCACACCCTGCAAAGCGCGCTCGAACCAATCAAGTGCCCTCCGCACAATTAGGGGCAGCCCCCCCCCCCCCACCCAGGATCATGGCGCCCGCCTCCAGATTAACACTTAGTCACCCACGACTACTCGCTCCGCAATCCACGCTACGGGAGATCGTGGGCTACTGACTTGTTCACACCCACGTTCTCCAGTATTATGGCGACCGCCCGGCAACACAGCAGGCAACCACCCCCGATTGCCTTGCTCTGCAATTCTCGGTCTCCACCATCCTCGCTGGTGGAGATCGTGTCTGGTTACGTGGTGCGTCCTGCACGCTGACCACCTGTCTCCCCCTGCTCTATAAATAGAGCTCAACTCAGCAGTTTAAGGCAGTGATGTAAAAACCGGACCGGACCGGGAGCCGGAAGGCAAGGCGGTCTGGTTCAACCATTTGAACCGTTTTGATGTTTGGACCGGATTAGACCGGTCAAGAACCGGAAAAACCGGGTCCAACCGTTGGACCGGACCGGCGGTTCCCAATTTTTTTTTTTTTTTTTTTTTTTTTTTTTTTTTTTTTTTTNTTTATTGCGTCATCCGGTCCAAATATCCGGTCCGACCGGTTGAACCGATCAGACCGTGAACCGAACACTTGTCCGAGTCTTTGTCCGGTTCGGTTATGACAACACTGGTTTAAGGTTAGCTACTCTTTACACTCCAGAAATTCTCTTACTCTCATATCACTCTCTTACTAACTTGAGCGTCGGAGTACTCTTCGTAGGGCCCCCTGTGAAGCTCTTGCAGGTTTTTGTTCGATTCTTGGCTCTTACAACCCACATCCGGTGAACTAGGTAAGTGCTACCCATTTTCTAGTTTATCAGTTCTTATAATTCAAAAAGTAGTGGCAAATTTTAATTTTTTTTTGCTGAAAATTTATGTAAAAAAAAATTGCCACTACTTTTTTTGTTTTTGTAAAAATATACCCATTTCTGTAAAAAAAAAAAGAAAAAAAAAGGGCAAACGCAGCGTCGTATCGGTAATTATCTCGTCTTCCTTCACTCTATCAGTAAATCTTGTTAGTCCTCAGGCAAAAAAAAAAAAAAAAAATCTTGTTAGTTCTTTCTTTTCTATTTTTTTTTTGGGCCAAAACAGAGAATTTTATAACAAGAGCAGAAACAGAATACAAACTAACCAAAGCTAATCTTGTTAGTCTCTCATGGCCAGTCTCTGCTATTTTCCGAGCTGCGTTTCAGTTTCTTCTCGTAACCTCTCTTTAACGCACCATCACCAGCTCCTGCACCCAAGAAGACGCCCAAACCCCTCCCTCATTCGCGCTTCCGCTATCAAGAAGTCCAGGTTTCCTTGCATTTTCTTGGATTTTGCTGAATTTCCTAATTTCTCTTCAATTGTCTTATCATTCTGATGGTTTCGCGATTCAGGAGAAGTAGAAAAATTAAAAGCGATGCGGAACTCTGCAATGACATCCGGGAATTCGTTGCCGCAGTTGGACTTCCTCAAGATCACGTTCCGTCTACCAAGGAGCTTTTGCAGCACGGAAGGTCGTTTTCTTTAATTCTTTCCCGCTTCTGTTGAGACTTATTTTATTTTCTTGTTCATTTTTAGCTTTTCTTGAAGCTCTATCCAGTCCATTTGTTTTGCATTTAAAAGTTTTGTGAACCAATTCACAGTTGTCCCCAAGATTATGTGGTTGGATTTTCTTATTTTGCAGCAGGTTTGATTCGCTGGTTAATATGAGCGACAACTTATTTTCTAGGGACACGAAAATAATGTTAAACTATAGTGATGTAGTGTGCACTGTTCAGGGGTGATATATATATATATATATAACAAGGGTCGGTAATATTTAATTAGATAAATGGAACATTGAGTCCTTAATAATCATTCTCATTTGTCACTGTTAGGAAGAAATGTCATTTTTAGATTATATTTTATTTTGATTTATCTTTTCTAACATATTAACTTTATGTTTATAGGAGTGACCTAGCAAACATTGTCAGACGGAGAGGATATAAATTGCTTCGTGAGCTCCTGACTAGTTCATTAAGTTCCAACATTCATGTTTTTAATACGGATGAAAGCTTAGATGAAAATTTAGATGGATCAGATGATTGTAAAGATCTTTTAGCAGGTGAAATAAATTCCTTATTTTTAGGATGAACTTTTATTGTATCTTCTCATGAACATTATTGACACCTAGTATGATATAATTTTAAAGGTCAGAATTTGAAGTTGGACATTGCTGGAGATGATATTACAGCTTCAACTACAATTCATTTGGGGAACAATTCTAGTTGTTTAAATAGTGATTCATCTCCAAGTACAGATGACCCCCATTGTATTTCAATTGAATCCTCGGCTTATTCTTCCATGGAGGAAATTGACCTAAGTCAGCTCAAACATCATGCTGATGACGTAAACCATATGGCTGAGGGATTTTGTGACTCAACTGGAGCATCTGTGGATTATGGTTTAAATAGTGATTCATCTCCAAGTACAGATGACCCCAATTGCATTTCGGTTGAATCCTCAGCTTATTCATCCGGAGAGGAAATTGACCTAAGTGAGCTCAAACATCATGCTGATGAGGCAAACCATATGGCTGAGGGATTTTGTGACGCAACTGGAGCATCTGTGGATTATGGTTTAAATAGTGATTCATCTCCAAGTACAGATGATCCCAATTGCATTTTGGTTGAATCCTCAGCTTATTCATCCGCAGAGGAAATTGACCTAAGTGAGCTCAAACATCATGCTGATGAGGTAAACCATATGGCTGAGGGATTTTGTGACACAGCTGGAGCGTCTGTGGATTATGGTTTAAATAGTGATTCATCTCCAAGTACAAATGACCCCAATTGCATTTTGGTTGAATCCTCAGCTTATTCATCCGTGGAGGAAATTGACCTAAGTGAGCTCAAACATCATGCTGAAGAGGTAAATCATATAGCTGAGGGATTCAGCGACACAACTGGAGCATCTGTGGATTATGGTTGCAGTAGTTCTAGCAGAGGTCCTGATCTCAATTCTGATAATCAAAGTTCAATAGCTGCAGAAACTTCTGGGGAGTCATCTGCTGAAAAAGAGTCTTCTGAAAATTTTGAGTATGGTGATAATATGATGAACAACATGATTGGAGAGATTACCTTATCATCCACAGCTCCTTTAACAGAAAGCCATTCCAACACTTCTTTTGCTGATTCTGATCGTGACACTCACCACAGCTGTGAATCAGAAGATCCAGATGACAGCATTAAAGATATTGCTGAAAATGTACCTTCAAGTACTGAAGTATTCATTACAGAAAATGTAGCTGGTGGCACAAAAATCAGCTCAATTGTTCATTCTGCTGACAATAGTTGCATAAATGTCAACTCTTCAGCCAATTTGTCTTTGGAGGAAAAGGCTGCAAAATTTATTCAGAGTGGGGAACTAGATCCAGTTGAAGGTACAACAAATTTATAGTTTCATATCCCCATCATGAATTCCGAAAGCTATATCTTGGGTGAAATTCACTTATCATTTGAATTTCAGTATATAGAGAATAAGAGAAAATGGAGAAAACAGAAGATGTATTGTCTTTTTGTTACTTATCAGTCCTACTTTTGCAGTATTCAGAGTCCTGTGATTCTCTATTAATTATATTTTATGGTATACAAGTGAGTGAATGACCAAGGAGGAATAGTTTGTCTTGCCTTAACTAAAACTTTTTGCTTTAAATGTTGGACCACATTCCTTGATTTCAAAAATCATCCGTTTTGTGGCAACAAGGACCTATGATTTAGTTATAGTAGTTATAGTGCCCAATTAAGCTGGTCCTTATCAAATGGTCTCTATCTTCAGCATAATCTTCATGATCGTATTCCTTTTATTGCCTTTCGAGATACTGATAGGTAACTATTTGGTTCTCAGATCATGCCTTTGGCATATTGAATGGAAACAGTTCCGAGGAAAATGAAGTGCATATTGAATCAGGATCTGCTGTGGAGATTATGAGTAATATAGAGCGCTTTGAACATCCAGCTAAAGATAATACTGCTATGGAACTTAATGGGAACTCATTGACATCCAAGCAACTTGTTCCATCTGCAACCATTGGTCGTCTTGTTTGGTTAGTAACTTATGTGAAATATCTTTTGATGTCAACTAGGACTACTAGATTTTGGTAGTATTACTTTTTTCTTTTCAATACCTAAGTGCATGAAGGTGTGGGCATGTGGTATGTTAATATACTTACATCTGACATGAAGCTGTTATCATTTCATTGATTTACAAGTTTTGTGGAATTTGCCATTCATTTAACTTAATTGTCCAGTAGATGCATATATCCCATTACATATGCCATTTTATCATTCGTTTGGAACTATACCAACACATGCTTCGAATTTATTCGTTAGATTGATGCTGTCTTTAGGTTCTATAAAGTATAGACTATAGCTTTTGAAGACTGAACCCTGCATGCGTGATGAATATTAAGAGTTACAATTCAAAATTATATTTAATTCATGACAAACCCATTGTTAATTGATGTATAAAACCAGTTTTATCTTATGACTCTTTGGTTCAAAGCACATGAAGGTGTTGTGAAAATGGAAACTTGCATTTATTTGCAACATTCTTAATGTTTCCTCCTCTTACTGTGTATTTTGGTCAATAAGAAGGCAGTAGAAGAGAACATTTAATAACTTGTTGGTAGCAAAAACTTTTGTTTTTCTTTAATCCTGGAAGAACTAAACTTTATGCATTTAGATGTTTGTATTTTTTTCAATGTTAACTTTGCAGTACATCATGGAATTTGCTTTTTAACCTTTTTCTTTGCTATTTAAATTATATATAGGGATGATAATTTGACCAATGAGGATCAAGCTGCTCGTTTTGACGAAGATTTGCATGCTGAGGTCATTAAGCCTTTTGTTAGGAATTTTATATCGATTGAAAAAATTTCATGACCTCATTTTATTCTTCTTGCATATTATCATGATGCAGGTTAGTGAAATGGAAAATCAAAGTGAGATAAATCGTCTCAAGTTTATGCTGGTAGTAATTTTTCAGTTTTCCTTATGTTTTGTAAATCTTTCTAATAATCCATTGTTTGTTTTAGAGTGGTTGTAAAGCTTACTTCATTGTAATGATTTTTTTTTAATGGTGTTTCATGCGTAGTATCAGAAGGAGTTAGAGCTGTCTCAGCTGAAGGAACAGATTGAGAAGGAAAAGGTAGATGTTTTCTCATCTCTTCTCTCTGGACATAAGTTTGTACTATTTTGGTAACAAATCACTTATTCACATACTTCTCTTGTATTCAGCTAGCTTTGTCTGTGTTGCAAACCAAGGCAGAGGAAGAAATCAACAAAGCCAGAAAACTTATTTCTGAAAAAGATGCTGAGTTACATGTTGCTGAAGAAAGCCTGTCAGAGCTGAAAGAGGTATTACATCTGCCTTTCTTGTGGACTTCTAATTTAGGACTAGAGGCTTAGGTGGTGGAGATATATGAGTTACATAAACTATCCACTTTTCTTGTTTTTCTCTGGGAAAGCCTAACAGAAAACATCTGAAAGTCTCACTTTAGTTGTGTCCTTAAATTTACTACTGGAGTCTAAGCTTTTCTCTTGGCCTAGTGTTTAGCTTTCTCACATCATAAAATGGCTTTAGGTACAAATTATAAAAACTGTTTATAAAAATTGTTGACTGTAAAGTGAAACACTAAAGTTATAATTCCTAACACTAGTTCTTGATTAGATCACCATAAGACCAGCAGAGCCCTAACTCTGTGAAGCTTTACTTTAGTTCTCCAAAGAAATATTGGAGCCAATGCTGGACACAACTTCATCAGAAAGAAACAGTTGAAGTAGTATAGTTAATACTTAACCCCCATCTGTCAAAAAAAAAAAAAACCTTAACCTCCAAGAAAGAATGGGGTCCACTAAGTAATGACACTTCCCACAATCATGAACATGTCATAGTTGAGTACAGATTTTAACTAGCGATTTCATCATTTACTTCAATAACTGTATGGGACAGAAATTTCATTTTCATATGAAAGGGATGATGCTCCAATTAATATCTGTTTCTTTTTGGGGGATTTAACTCTGTATACATACCTGCTGATTCCATGGCGTTCCCTTATATTTCTAGGTTCAGATTGAGTTCTGTGGTGATGGTGACAATGTGGAGGTAACAGGCAGCTTCAATGGCTGGCATCACAGAATTAAAATGGATCCTCAATCACCAAGTGTCATAGACCCCACTGCATCAAGGTTCTGATTACTTGTTCCTTTCTACTGTTGTATTCCATGATTGGGTTGATAACCATTTGTACTAGTTGTCACATCTAGTGCTAGATTCGAGAGTTTAGAATTCATTGTTTATTGATAATCTTCCCTGGGACCAGAAGGAAGTCTTGAGCTTATCTTAGTTCCAGTAGAACTTAGGCAGTGTGGTTGGCTATAGTCTATGTATAATTAAATATCATAATGAATAATTTAAAAGTGGCAGCTACAAGAGAGGAAAGATACAGTGGTCTCTGCTCAGATGACTATATGTTTCTTTCTAGGATAAAATATGTTCATATTGGTTCCTTACAATAATACATTAAGGGTTAAGGATAAAAGTGTCATTTCAAAAGGCGACAATGACATATGCTGATCAATTGTAATATGTACAGGAGATCTAGACTTTGGTCAACAGTGCTGTGGCTCTATCCTGGTGTATATGAGGTGCGTGCATCTTTGGCCTAATGTTTAAGCTATTGGCTTCCTTTGTATTCCCAACGGTATATAATGAATTAGTTCAATTGACGGTGGTGTTGTTTCAATATATTTTGAAGTTATCTTTCCTGATGCTTGAGTGCGAGAAATATCCTTTTAAACAATTGACTTTCAGATGAAAAGAAATGTGTAATTTTCTTTGGCCACTAGAAGTGACATAACTTGTTAAGTGTGAATGCCTGGGTTTCCACTAGTATTCTTTTGATAAAGCATAAACATCAACTTACTTCGATAACTTCACTAGTAGCCTATGGCCACAATTATTAGCTCTGCCCTTCAGTTTGGGATCTTTCTGTTGGCTTCCTTCTATTCTTTCTATTTGCTTGGGGCCTTTATGAAATTTTCTTTATATGTTGGGTAGAGTTGGAATTGGTTGAAATGTCTGTTAATTATTTACCTTCTGAGGCTTATAGCATAAGCAGTCGAAAGCTTTATTAATTGTTTGTTTGTTGCAGATAAAATTTGTTGTTGATGGCCACTGGAGAATAGATCCTCAAAGGGAGTCATATACAAAGGGTCACATATCCAACAATATTTTAAGAGTTGATAGATAATATTTCTGGCTTGGTCACAAGATTGCTAGCTGTAAATAAGAAGGTAATATTGTTGACCCCATCTGAACTGTTCTTAGATGCAATTTAAATATTGATCGACACACAGTCCAGATATAGGTTTCAAATAACAATCAAAGATCCCAAATTTTCGATATTTCTTTAAAAAAAAAATTCAGCACAAACTGTTGTGAATTCTCAAGTTAATACTGAAGCTGCTTTTGACATGGGTTGAATACTTAAATGCCCATGTTTCTCTTTCTCGCATGATTTAAATGATTTTGATTACGACCTTTTCTCTCCAATGTTTACCAGAATGGTTAGTTCAGTCGTCAGTAACTGTTGGTGCAATGTATTGTGTATGCGTAACTCCTGTATATAAGATTACTTCATCGCTATATATAATGTCAGTGGTTAAAATGGTTTGACTTATTGTTCACACCTTTCTATGTTTTAATTATCTATTTATCCAGTATCCAATTTATGCAAATGGTGCCAGTAGAAACTAGGAGGACCGATTAACTTATCTGCTTTTGCTTGTTCTAGGCTACACAAGAGAACGGCAGTTAATTGCTGTGAATTTCTACTAATGTGAGACACCTTTGACAGCAATGTGGAATATGCAAGGGAACATGGAGGCATGCTATAATTAGTGTAATCTAGATTTGGATACCTTTTGGCACCACATCCTGTTCTTGTGTACATAAAATTTAGGCAACTGAGATGGGATATGGAGATCATGACATCATCTAAGACTGTACAGGGATTAGCTAGAAAACCAGAGAGACAAATGATAGTAGTTACCACTATATGTTGTTTCCCACTAATTTTCAATTTTTGTTTTATTCATCCTTTCTTGGTTATAAAATTCACCGGAATCACGTCTGGAGAAAACTCTTCTTTGCCATACCCAGTAAATTCATGGTAGCGTTATTCTTTCCACAATAGCTTTCAGAGTGGCATTTCCGTCTCCCTCATTCTTCTTCCTTTTCTCTTTTTATTTCTATTTGAATGGAAATTATACTTTGTTGTCGCCGTGTCTGCTTTCATGCTTTGTGCTTCTGCTTAGTTTTGTTTTTACAGCTTCGTTCTAAAAGGGGAAAAAATTGGGAAAGGCAGTCTTGAATTTGATACCTCTTTGGTAGAATGCCTTCGGATAGAGGAAACTAAAAATAAAATGAGAAAGGTTAATAGCCAGAAATGCTTATGTCTCTGTCTAATTGTAGTTTTGCACCAATAATCAACATGAAGTATTTCAACCTGAAAAATAAAAGAATCCATGTCATCCATGCTGCTTCTTTGTTTTTTTTTTTTCGAAATGGATCCTCTGAAGTTTCTTCACTATATATATTTCTTATGAAGTTAGAGAGAGAAAAAAGTAAAAGAGAGAGAAAATATGAATCTTACATATTCTGATTTGATGGGATTCATATTTTCTCTTTCTTCTTTTTCTTTTCTCTCTCAAATTTCACAATTATGATGAAGGAATTCTAGAATATCCAATCTAATAGCATCCATGTTTCTAAGCGCCTCTTCCTATGAGCCAAAAATATCAAAGTCCTTTATTTCTGCCATTCTCTAAGGCCCACTGACACATTGCTCGACTCTGGAGCTTGTGGAAACCACGCTGAAAGAGATAGTGACCCAAAAAAGATAGTGGAAGTACGGTGAAAGTAGGTACGATCACCTCAGGCCGAAAAAAGAAGGTAAGGATCACCGAACAAAAAAAAATTTCGGTTAAGACTAAACTTAAATATAATTTATTATATTAATAAAAATAAAATGTGTTGCAATATTTTTATACTAACCATAAAAGAAGAATTATGTATTTTTCCTTTAAAAAAATTTATGTATTTAGTTTTACCATCAGAGAAGTCATTTTTTGTTGGCTGAAATATATACATATATTTTTTTAATTTTAGTTACTATATATATATATATTAATTTTGGAAAATAATAGAACACTCAAATTTTTTATTGTGTCATATTCTTTTTAAATTTTATAATAATTATTATATTTGATACTAATCAAAATTTAAGTTTATTTATTATTACATTTAATTGTGGTAAAAAAAATTGATGATTTAAATAAAATCTTAATAGAATTTCACAACACTTTTTTTGTCATTTTTTAAAAAGCTGGCGAAATAAAATTCATGTTTTATTACCAAAGTAAAAACTAATAATTCAATTTACTGGATAATTCGATTCCTAAAAAATTGGAAAATACAATTAGTCATGATTAAAATAATATACACTTTAATTTTAAAAAGATTAAAATGATATAATAATTAATAATTAATAAATATATATATATTTTTTTTATGTCTTAAGGACTAAATTGTCTATTCCAATCTTTTAAGAACGAGTTTATTAGTTCAATTATTTTTGAAGAACTAAATTATTAGTTTATCGAAGAGTTTAATGTAATGGTTGGCGAATTACACATTAGATGAGTTTATCTAATTTTGCTTGTACTATTATTCGATTCCTAGAATTAACTGAAATTAATCTTTGCTTGTACTATTATGTCGGATAGGGATTACCCAAAAAAAAATAGTAAAAATTATTATTATTATTATTATTATTATTATTATTATTATTATGTTTGTTGAAGTTTTTGGTTACAGGCGTGTCTCTTTCTTGACCGTTCCTCTCTCGTCTTTCTCTATCTTGACACCATCCTCACTCTGCACTCTGCACTCTGCAGCCACTTCACCACTCCTGAACTTAACTCCTTCCCGCCTCTTCATATTCTTCGCATTCGCTGTTTAGGCATGGCCATCGCCATGGTTACTGCTTCTGCTGCTTGTGTTCGTCTCAGACTTCAACCTCCTCCTCTGTTTCTCACTTCTCCACCACTTCTCCTCAACCTACCTTCCCAATCCAATTATTTCTCCTCATTATCTTCTCCATTAACATCAATGTCAACAACAAAACCTAATTTTCCCCCTAAGTGTCTTGTGTCAAAGCAGGATTTCACTGATCCAATTGCCCAGCCCCAGGAAGAAGAAGATGAAGAAGAAGAAGTGGAATTGAGAGATGACACTGAAACTCTCTTGTACTCTCTCTCTCCGCTTCCATTATTATACCTTGCTGCTCTCCTACCTGGAGGTACTTTAGTTAACTCTTTTAATTTTCCTAAGCACATAGTAATGTTTCATTCATTTTCTTTAATCACATTTTCTGATGGCCTATCCTAGCTAGGTTCAGTTTGGATGACAATCCCCGCCAATCCCATAGTTGTCGAAAACAGTACAATTTAGAGTGAAGATATAGACTGATCCCTATCAATTCAACATCTGAAATTTTAATTTATTAGCTTTCATTCTTGAAAGTCACTGAATAATATTTTTAATCATTTTGTACTCAGATTAATTCTATAAAATAGGTATAGAGGACTAAATTCTATTGTTTTTATGACTCTTAAGTAATCTGGATTATCAGTGATTGAATCAATTCGAGTATCTTTTTTAAGGGAGCAAGTTGTATCTTTAATCTACAATTTATATATGATTTGTATGATTGTGATTGCAGCTGAGGCTGTGAGATATGTGTTTGGGCCATTTGTTGAGCTTGTCAAGTCATTGAATCTCCCAGATTGGCTTGTGCATTGGGGTCACCCTGGCAACATGGTCTTTCTTTATCTCATGCTTTTTTCAGCCATCTTCTAATTACATATCTATGTATTACAGCAAACTTGAATCTTTCCGATCACCCCAAATAACAACACAATCCTCTTTTCTACGTTAATTCACTTGCAGGCAGTAGTGCTCTTTGCCATGGGTGGCTATGGAACCTATCTTGGTTTCCGCATACGCTTCTCTGATAATGTGGTAAGAAATCCCTTGCTATTTTTACAACTCTCTTATCATTGTCATTCATAGTTGCCTTACATTCATATTTATGTTTGTTTGTTTGTTTGGTATTCTGTTCTCGAATTATCTCAGGAGGAGAAGGCTTATGCCAAGGACTTGCATCCCAAGCTTTTAGGCGGCATGTTTTTCTTCTTTGCTCTTGGAGCAACTGGTGGAATAATATCTCTACTAACATCAGATAAACCCATTTTTGAGAGGTAATTAACCAGCATTTAACTTTTAACTTTCATCTCATATAGCTGATTTCTGTTCTTCTCTCTGCAGTCCACATGCTGTCACAGGCATCATAGGCCTTGCTCTCTTGACAATCCAAACCATATCTCCTGCACTATTTGAGGTAATCATTATCTTATATCTTATAATCCTGCAATTAACATTACCAAGAACCAAATTAACCCATATCAACTTTAATACTTTATCATGTTTTTTTTTCATTGCAGGGGAATCCTGGACTGAGGAATGTCCACGGTATATTGGGTAGTGGTATCATGACGCTCTTTTTTATTCATGCTGCGTTGGGACTTCAACTAGGCCTGAGTTACTAATTACAACACTCATGATCCTGGATTCTGCATTTTTATCTTCAACAAATGTTATTCATTTTGGATATTCTGTACATTATTCTCAACTCGCTGATCTGTATCGTCTCTCATTCTAGCTCTCTTAATGGTAACTAGAAGTAGTAAAGTAAAACAACTAATTATGTTAATCTCATTTAAATGATTTTATCATTTTTATTAACTTTGGTCGAAATGAGTATTTTGCTAGCTGGACCCTTGTTTTTGGACTTGGACAACAGATTTAGACTGAAAAGTGATGAGCTTAAATAGGGCCATTTTAGATGTTCGATTGATTTTGTTATTTTTTTTAAAAAAATCGAGAGAAATCATTCTGAGAATATGTCAAATATAAAAGAATAAAAATTAACAAGTAGAATTAATATGTTCTCTAAATATGTAATGTGTTTGAGAAATCACAGTCGCACAATTCCAGATCAATAACACAAACCACTAAAGAGAAAAAAGGGAGCGAGTCATCCGTCGTTTTTCTCGCTCTCGTCCAAATCGCAATGTCTATATAATATATACGCGTGAAACTGCAATCTCCATCCTTTGCTTCCTATTCCAATTCCTCAAGTTTCTCATTCTTCTGTCTCGAGCAAATTCAATAGGTTTATTCTCTCTTTCCATGTAAATCTTGTTTCCTAATTCAACCTGCTATTTGATTTTAGATATTCATTGTCTTTCTGGTTCTTTGAGTCCTCGTCTCTGCATTCGGATATCGTTCAGATGTACCGTTTTCTGCTTCTTGTGATAAATTATCCTTCTTAATGTTGTTTTTCAGCTTCATATCATGTGTTTTCCATGCGATTCTATTATCGTTGTTAATCTACACCTGCTTTGCATTTTGTCGTTTTTGTATCTATTTCCACAAGATTTAGCTGATCTGCTATCTACTTGTGCTGTTTGTGACCATCACTTGTTCATATTGGTTCTCTTTGAACGATAAAGTAATAAAACATTAAAAGGAGACTCTAAAGGGAATTAGAGACAAGTTTTGTGTATGTCTTGCTGACTCTAGGTTGCATATTTTAAATCGATTATATAGTGGCTGATTAGCGGTGTGTCATGTATGATTAATTTTCATGCTTAGAAATACGAAGTTACCAATCATATAGTTATGTTATAACTAAGTCATACTGTTCATGTACAACACGAATTATGCATTGAGCTATTAATTGATGAATCATATTAAATGAAAAACACACACATTATTATATTCACTTTCATTGATCCAATTTATTCAATAGAAGTTTCTTCATTTTCTCACGTCAATTGTTTCCTTTTGCCAGTGCAGAACTTGAACAAATATGCAACTGACATGCCTTCTCTTCCTCTTTTTTTTTTTTTTTTGGCTTTTAGATAATCAGAAATGGAAACCTTCCTATTCACCTCCGAATCTGTAAATGAAGGCCACCCCGACAAGATCTGTGATCAGGTTTCAGATGCCATCCTGGATGCTTGCCTGGAGCAAGATCCAGAGAGCAAAGTTGCCTGCGAGACCTGTACAAAAACCAACATGGTTATGGTCTTCGGTGAGATCACAACAAAGGCTAAAGTGGACTATGAGAAAATAGTTCGAGACACTTGCAGAGGGATTGGATTTACATCAGCCGATGTTGGCCTTGATGCTGACAAATGCAAAGTCCTCGTCAACATTGAGCAGCAGAGCCCTGATATTGCTCAAGGAGTCCACGGTCATCTGTCCAAAAAACCAGAGGAAATTGGAGCTGGTGACCAAGGTCACATGTTTGGCTACGCCACAGATGAAACACCCGAGCTCATGCCTCTTACTCATGTCATTGCTACCAAACTCGGTGCCAAGCTCACAGAAGTCAGGAAGAACAAAACCTGCCCGTGGCTAAGGCCTGATGGCAAAACCCAAGTCACTGTTGAGTACCGCAATGAAAATGGAGCCATGGTCCCTGTCCGTGTGCATACAGTCCTTATCTCAACTCAACACGATGAAACTGTCACAAATGAGAAGATTGCAGCAGATTTGAAGGAGCATGTGATAAAACCTGTGATCCCAGCTGAATATCTTGATGACAAGACCATCTTCCACCTCAACCCTTCTGGTAGATTTGTGATCGGTGGACCTCACGGTGATGCCGGTCTCACCGGCCGGAAGATCATCATCGATACCTATGGCGGATGGGGTGCTCATGGTGGAGGTGCTTTCTCTGGGAAAGACCCAACCAAGGTTGATAGGAGTGGTGCTTACATTGTTAGGCAGGCTGCAAAGAGTGTGGTTGCTTCAGGGCTAGCCAGACGCTGCATTGTACAGGTTTCTTATGCTATTGGAGTGCCAGAACCACTTTCTGTATTCGTGGACTCATACAAAACCGGAAAGATTCCAGACCAGGAAATCTTGAAACTTATTAAGGAGAATTTCGACTTCAGACCTGGAATGATGGCCATTAACCTTGACCTCTTAAGAGGAGGCAAATTCAGGTATCAGAAGACTGCTGCTTATGGTCATTTTGGACGTGACGACCCCGATTTCACCTGGGAGACCGTGAAGCTTCTTAAGCCCAAGGCTTGAGCTAGCAAGCAGCACACAATGCCATCTTTTAGCCTTGGATCTTTGGGGAAGACAAATAAAAACAGCTTCATTGCGTGCATCGATTAACGAAGATAGATATTTATTTTAGAGCTTTGATGAGAAATTGGAGCCGACAAGACAAGTTCTTCTGGTTGGACGCATTCGCATAATAGGAGCTTGTAGCATTAGTTATTACATTTTGTTGTTTTTGTTTTTAGTTTTTTCTTTTTCACCCCCCTTCAAAAGTTCCTCTGCTGTACCCATTCTTTTTTTTCTCTTTTTAGCCGTTGATTGTTTCTAGCAATCTCCGAGCGACTCAACTAAATTTTGTAATACCATCGAAATGGTTTTTCTAATTCATCAATTATCACTATTTTATTTTCACCTCATGATAAGTCACTAAGTTGCAATAGTTAGGTTCCCAATGGAACATTAGCAGAATTGAAACCAGATACAGAATGAGAGAAATTGCAACTAAATGCGCCATGGATAGAAGATTAAAGATCATCATTATTAGAAATAGAATGTTGTATTCCATAACTTGAATTATTAGCTATAACAAAAAAAAAAAAAAAACTTGAATTATTAGCTAACCAAAACACTGCACAATCACACTTAAAATTCTAAGAGTGTAACCACAGGCGATCGTGTAGTCTCTGTTCTCCAGCTCCATACATCTCATCGACCTTTTCACCATCTCGAAAAAATTGGAAGGTTGGGGTGTATCGAATGTGCTGAGTTGTTTCTGGGCATTCATCAATATCTGCGTATATGAAAGAAAGCTTTGGGAAATTATTGCTCAGTCTACAGAACGCAGGGAGGATCTGACTGCAAACACCACACCTGAAACAAAAAGAAAAGAAAAGAAAAGAAAAGAGTAAACAACTAAGCCTGAATATACATCAGTGACAGTGGTTTTTTGCATCACATGATGCTAAGAAAGCCAAAGTTCAGAAATTTTTGCAGATACTGATTTTCTGGTAATGTTCAAAGAGTTCTAAAATCAAACACCTTGGGCTCATCTTAAGCATGCAGAATACAAAACCGAAACCGAAGGAACTCAGAAATCGAAGAGACGCAAAAGAAGGCGTGAAGAGATTAAAACGAGAACCGAACGAGGGTAACGTACCAGGAAGCACCATAATTGATAACAGCCTGCAGAGAATTTAGCAAGAAAGAAAGAAATAAGTAAATACCTCGCACAAAATTAGGTCGTGCCCTCTGAAATAAGAAAAAGAAGAAAAAGGGAATTACAGGAGTTTTGGAGGATTTGATTTGGAGAAGAATGTCGCTAAGTTGTTCGTCACTAGAAGCAGTTTGCAAATTGCCGTGACGATTGATTGGTAAATCTAACAAAGTGCCTTCTCCAGTCAAACCCTTCTTACTCATACCTTCGTCGTTAACACTCATACCCTTATCTCCTTCCATCTCTAGGGTTTGTAAGTTTGGGCGAATCGCGTCTTATATAATAATATATGTTGCGTTCAGTGACTGGATTGGAATTACACGTAAGTCGGAACTCAATTCGATTTGAAAATTTGATATAATGGTGCAAGAAGACGAAGGAGACGAAATGGAATCTTGACCACGACACCGGAGCACACTGGCGACGGTGGATGAACGCCGACGGAGATGCACTGTGAAAGGGGAGATGAAGGTCCAACACTCAAGAGCAAAGCAAAGCTTCATTTATAAATTCAGGATGATGTGGCGCTCTGTGAACCATTCAGATGAAATGAATGAACAGGATTTCAATATCTATAATTTATGAATATTATGAGATTTTTTTGTAATGTCATGGGTTTTTTCGTTTATCCGTATAACGCTCTAAGCGAAAACTAATCTTATTCGAGAAACAGAGACGAAATAGTTATGTCTTCTCAACAATGTTGACTTTAGGGATCAAATCTAGGTCCTCTCACCTAAGGTGTAACTTGCCGACCACTGCATCAAATACTTGTCGTGCAAATATTATGAGATTTTATGTCCTTTAAATTTATGATTGAATACACAATAATAACGAGTTTTTTTGGAGTGAACTTTGAAGATAAGTAAAAAGAAGTCATAAATATTTATTATTCATATATAAAAAATTATGTATTAAAAAAATAAAA